>LPNX010629707.1:388400-490443 GCA_001517045.1 Pseudotsuga menziesii
CAGAGCAAGCCCACTAAATTCCAGAGCATATCTGATATAATGAGGAGATCAAATCGCCGAAGTCAATTTCTATCATCAATGCCTACATATAGTGACAACTGTAACAAAAAGTTGAATGAAATTATTGAACCTTTCGTAAATCATACTTCTGGCAAAACGTTTTCAATGTTTACAATATAGATATACTTTCATACATGTTTAATGTTTAGAAAACTATTCACAACAATTTTCCGAATCGACCATTTGATAAGCACGAGGAAGCTATCTATGCATACAAATCAAAATGAAACAGTACATAATGATAACACCAATATAGATGAAAGAAGCAGTGGAATAAGAACAATTTCTCTTGGAACTACAAAGGAAACGAATTCCAAGTCTACTAGGAACGACTCACACAGCCACGCAAACAATGCATTGTTAAGGAATGAAGAACAAGGGTTTCAAAATCAACTCAAAACCGGTTTGCAAATGTCCAGTCCAGTACGAACTATTTTTGTTGGAACAACCAAGGTATTGTTTCACCTATCCATGACAACAACCATGCATTTGACCTTGATCAAAATAAGGTAGTATTAGATACAATATTATTTCATCTTTGTGTGCAATAATTCAATGAGAAACTGTTTTGAAATTTCAGGATAGTAGCATCCATGGACAACAACTAGTCAGTGTTGGACATAATTGTTGAAACAACATGATATTGATCAATGTCATTCCGTCTTCTGGTGACGATGACTCTCTACAAAATGTCGGTCAAAATTATGTTGTGTGTAGCCAACCGAAGAACATGGACTTCAATCGAGAAAACAATTCTACACCAATGAATGATCAAGCAATAATTTGAAATCAGATCATGATCAGTAGACCAAGTGGAGATGCACAAAGGACTATTTCTCTTGGAACATCAAAGGTCTTACTCAGCCTATTCGTACACAAGTTCCATATTTCGATCTTACCAGAAGATTTGACATAATATTTAACAATGACATTTTCACTTTTCAGGATAATAGCGCTGAGGATCGTCGAGGACACAACATTCAAACCCCAACTCATCTCAACGATATGATGGCAACCAACCTTCGTTATAATTTTCATGATGACAAGCATCTGGGTCAGGTTTCAGGTGATGGTACTCGACGAAGGCAAGTCAGGAATCTACATCGTCGCAACAACAGAGGAGAGAGATGTCGACATGTCTCGTCTCACTCCGCATTGAATGATAACGTCCATGCTCAAGATCCAGGTTTAAATATACATACATCAAGAAACATGGTTGAGTTTTTCCAACAAATGTCCTCTTTCCATCAAGCATTTCGTGCCCAAATTGATGAATTGTCAATTGTGCAAATGTGTAATGTTTGTCATGAATCATACTCTTGAATGAATGTTTTCAGACAAGATGAAGGACCTATTTGTGTGAGATGTAGGAAAGAGCATGGTATCCATCGTTTCTCTCGAGATAACAACATGAATCTTGGCAAACAACCTCCTATTTTATCAATTTTGACACAGGTTGAAGAAATGCTAATAGCACGAGTGAATCCAATACTACAGGTCACACATGCACATGGAGGTCAATATAAATACAGTGGCCATACAATTAGCTTCCCGCAAGATATCGTTTCGATTGTTAAGAGACTTCCTCGTTGAATAGAAGACCTAGACATATTAATTGTCAGAAGAGAAGGGCCTCCATCCAAGCACTATGATTGCATTGTTAGTAGGTCACGAGTAATGGATGCATTGCATTACAAAATACAGATGGACAAATATTACCGAGATGTTGAAGTTGATCCAGAATCAGTCGTATGTCTCCCAGACCATCCAACAGATGTCCCCTCTAAATTTGCTTTACATCAAATATGACATAGCTGACTTAGAAGATATTGATGCAGACATTGATAGATTTGGAACTCATCGACTCGAAACTCATCCTTCATCCTTTACAGCTAGAATGCCAAATGTGCAAAGAGAGATAGAAGAGATACAGAACTTTATTAACAAAGAATCTTCTTTGTCAGATTTAGATATGGAATGGCCAGAGATTGGTTTGTCTCCAATAAATGAATACAACACAGAAGGTTTGTTTGACATGGAATTTCCAACATTGTTTCCCACCGACACTGCTGATTGGTTGCAACCACGTTTGAAGGATGTCTGCTTACATGAGTATGGGTTGCACCTACTTAAATATTGTGATCAAAGGTTTGAAAAACATCCAAGGTTTCGGTATTTTGTATTGAACATGATAATGAGACATCGAAGCCGAGGAACAGCTGCTGTATTCGTGAAAGAAAACATTGAAGATGGCATACCTACCACAATTGAAGATTTACGTAAGGATCTGATTGAAGTCCCTGACACCAAATTAGCTGAACGATTGATGCGTTTTGGTTCATGTCTTCGAGGAACAAAGGAATACTGGAACATATGCCGCAGTGAGCTTACTGACATGATATCACAAATCGATTTCCCAACTTTATTTTTCACTTTGAGTGCAGCTGATACCAAGTGGCCAGACCTACATAAAGTTATGCCCAATTCTGCACCTGTATCTGCACAAAACAGAAATAGATGGAGAACCGATAATGTTATAAACTATCCACATATTGTTGCAAAGTATATGCATGAACGTTTCAGTATATTCTGTGACGAAATCATTGTGAAATACCTTCATGCTAAAGGCTACTGGTACAGGTACGTCATTTCCTTATTCTGTTTTTTAATCTAACATGTTAGATTATTACTTGAAATTTTGTTGCAAGCTAATATTATTGAAACATGATGATTTTCATAGGTATGAATGGAAACATAGGGGATCAGTACATATCCATGGATTTTTGTGGTTAGAAGGTGCACCAGACATGGAACGACTAGATTGGAAAGACACGATAAGAGTTGATGCAGCAAGACGATACTTTGAAAATTATGTAACAGCATGGAATCCTCATGATGCTCACCATAGGAATATATCTATTCATCGACCTCTAGAGGAAAATCCTTGCTTATTGGATACCAGTGAAATATTTAATACAAATCCCCTTGATGATTATGATCAACTAGCGAATCGAGTGCAACGCCACACAAGATGCAATGTTCATTCATGTTTATGAAAAAAAGGTTCCTCCTACATGTGCCGATACAATGCACCATGGGAACTTCAAGACCAGTCGAAAATATTTGTCAATGAAAAGGGACACAAAAAATATGAACCTGCTTGCAACGACGAGAGGTTGAATGTTCATAACATTCCTCTTCTTTCAATATGGCATGCCAATGTTGATTGCCAGCCGGTTCTTTCACGTCATGCAGTTTTGAAATAAATTGCAAAGTATGCGTCGAAATCAGAGAGAAGATCAGAAAGCTATCAAGACCTATTGACAAGAATTTCCAATGTTGTTGACTCTGACATTCCCTCTATATGTGCATATAAAAAGTTTCTTGCTGAAACAATTGTGGAAAGAGATATAGGAGCACAAGAAAACTGGCATATGTTGTTAAAGATTCCTCTTGTCATTTCTAGTTGTAGCTTTGTTTTAGTTAATGTTGGCAGAAAAATATTCAAAAGAGTTTCTTCCGACTCAGATAACAACAAATTCCCAATAGGGTCTGGGTTTCTAGAGCACTACCAAAACAGACCTCCATTTCTGGAGCACTTATCTTTGATTGAAACTGCACGATCATGGTCTTTTAGTGGTCGACGTCAGAGAGAACTGTGGAAGCCAAGAGATACACCTGTGATAGTTCGTGTATGGCCACGGTTTTGTGAGGTTCCTAACAGCAATTCAGATTCCTTTGAGTCATTTTTCCTCAGTGAATTACTTCTCTATAAACCGTTCAGAAACATTCAGATTGATATTGGAGTCAGCACATAAATTATTATTCAAAATTGGAGGATGCTTAGATATCGAGCTTGGCATGTCAATAGGATACCTTTGGGACTAGATACCAATGAAGAAGATGGCGATACACATCAAGATGAAGTGGTCCATGAGAATGACATGGATGAGTGGGAGATGTTGTCATGTCTTGTTCCTCTCAATACTGTTCAAGTTTCAGACATTGATACTCTTGGTCGCAGAGACTTTGAATTGATCCATGCATGGAATAGTACTACAGGTTCAAATAGAAACTTAGAGGACCCAACATATTTCATAAAAAATGCACGCTCAAGAGGATCCATACCATATCTCTCACATTCTAGGTCGGCTTCTCCATCCTCATTTTCTGATAAGCAACGTCTTTGTTTTGAAACTGTTTTTGAACATTTCCATGAAGGACCTAATGCAGACCCGCTGAAGATGATAATTCAAGGAACTGCAGGGACAGGAAAGTCTTACCTTATACATTGTATTGGACATGAATTTTCAATGCATTCCATAAATGGAAAAATCCCTCTGTTATTGCTAGCACCTACAGGAGTAGCTGCCTTCAACATACAAGCCAAAACAATTCACTTGGCCCTCAGAATTCCTATTAAAGACTTCAAATCTTTACAGGGTCAGTCACTTTCTGTATTGCAAGAAGAAATGCGATATGTTACACACATTTTAATTGATGAAATGAGTTTCAATGGGCCAAGGTTGTTCATACAAATTGATTCACGTCTTCGGGAGGCATTTCCTGAAAAAAGGTCAGTTCCTTTTAGTGGGATATCATTGATTCTTGTTGGAGATCTTGGGCAGTGGCAACCTGTCAGAGATAAACTATTGTACGTAGGAAACACGGCTGGCAGGGTCTTATGGAAATATTTCAGAAAGGTTGTTACATTGGACACGGTATTTCATCAACAAGGCACATATCCAAATCAAGTCAAATTTAAGAGGTTGCTAACCAACATCAGAAATGCAAACCCAATAGTGGATGATTGGAATATTTTAATGTTACGAACAGATGCAAATATGGGTGGTACTGAAAGTAATACTTTCAATTCATAAATCCATTTGTTTCCTACAAACACCTTGGTAAATGTACATAATCGATGTATGCTAAAGTCACTTGGAATTCCTATAGCACGATGGATTGCTGAATATACGAAGAATAGACATTTTACTGACGCTGATGATGACCAGCTTCAACAAGAGGTGCTTTTATGTCCTGGTCAGCGAGTGATGTTGACGTGTAACTTGTGGGTGGAAGCAAGGTTGGTAAATGGAGCACTTGGGACAGTTCAAAACATTTTTTTCTCTGATGGATCCAAACCACCACAACTACCAATGTATGCTACAGTATCTTTTGATGATTACATTGGTTTACCATGGGACATCAGATATCCCAAAATTGTTCCAATAGCACCTGTTGTTAGAGGAAATCGCAAGCAAATCCCATTGCGTATGGCTTGGGCTCTTACCATACACAAATCACAAGGTTTGACTTTACAAAGGGCAACCATCGATATTAGTATCGCATAGAGGCAAGGTTTAACTTTCACGGCAATTTCAAGGGTAAAATCTATTGATGGTTTACGAATATCTCCACCGTTTACATTTGAAAGGTATTCAAAGATGGCCAAAAGTGCATATGCTACAATCAAGAAGAAAGAAGAACAATGGTTGGAATCCATTTCAACTTAAAGATCACAAATATTAGGTTATTAGGTAACTTGATTGTTTATTGTATAGATATTTATATTGACATGTTTCATTGTTATTATTTTAATTGGCAGCAAGAAATATAGATTTCAAGAGAGCAAACCAAATTACAAACAGAGTAGGTTTAATCTCTATTTATTCATTTTCTTTTCATATAGTTGTCCAGAATTTTTTTTTCCCTATATGTCAACATACACTTTTTCAGTATGTTCAATTACAATTCAATTTACAAGCATTTGTTAAGCTGTATTATGGCATAAAAATATAGTGGCAACCATTATTTTTTTTACTAGTTTATTTGGATTTTTGTTCTTCATATTCTTTCTGTATGTGTTGAAAGAGTAAAGATATAGTTAGTTATCTATTTTTTTCATAATATCCTCACAAGTAATTGTAATTTTTTTAAATTGAGTTTTATCGATTGAAATGATAGATTACGAGATGACATGCCAATGATTTTAACATATATAACCATGACCATGCATGTTACCATTTTATGCAACTTACATTTTGTTATATTGTGTAATTTAATTATTATTGATATCTTACAATTTTAGTGCTTATGCCACATTTCCTCCAATGTTGTTTATTGTATTATTTGGTTATCATGATGTTCGAATTCATAAAACCATATATGTTTTTATTTTCCAGATCTTTGCGTCAAATCCAAAAAAAAATGGATGTAAAAAAAATCAAACATCGTCCAACGGTATGCATCAGACACCTCATAGATGAACCAAGGTTGAGACATCGATTTCAAATAATTGTTCTACATCCTGGAAGAGGAAACCTTTCCAAACCAGAAATTGAAAAGGAGATAGGGAAGAAATTTGGCATTACTAGTACACAACAAATATTTATTTACGGTTTTCGTACATATGGACAAAGATCATCAGGTTTTGGGTTGGTATATGACAAGCTTGAAGATGCAATAAAATATGAGCCTAACCACAGATTGGTGAAGAACGGAATTCGTGATCTTGGCAAGAAAACAAAAAAAAACATTGAAAAAAAAGCAAAGAAAATCCGTGGTGTCATGCCAAGAAAATAAAAAGATTGTTCAGCGACTCTCATCATCATCTACATATGAAAAATTAGTGAGAGTGTTCAACAACTCTCATCATCATCATTGTATTTATTCACTCTATCGTTACATGCAGTTATGTAAATGTGTTGAAGATATTTTATAAGTTTTAATACTACTTTGAATTTTGATTTATTCCTAAATAATCTGTTGTCAACCTATGTCTTATTTATATGTAGTTTAAATAGCTTTGTGTGTTCATTCAAAGAAATTATTTTTATGGTTTGTTATGTTTCTGTTGCAGTATGGTAATGTTGGTTGTTGGATTTTTGTTACATGATTCCATTAATTAAATTGTTTTGTAGTAGTTGGGTTTATTTTTATTTTGAATTTCTTTTTGCATTTTGAAATCGATGAAGGGTTATCTTGGATTCTGATGTTCATTGGTGCCTATGGTGTCTTCTGACATTGGTTCATGGTTATGTTCTACTATGTCTGTGTTATGCAAAGAAATTATTTTTATAATTTATTATGTTTTTGTTGGTAATAACTATGTATTTTTAATGTTATTTATAAGTAGTTTAAATAGCTTTGTGTGTTCTTTCAAAGAATTTTTTTTATGATTTGTTATGTTTCTAATGCAATATGGTAATGTTGGTTGCTAGATTTTTGTTACATGATGCCATTAATTAAATTGTTTTGTAGTAGTTGGGTTTATTTTTATTTTGAATTTCTTTTTGCATTCTGAAATCGATGAAGGGTTATCTTGGATTCTGATGTTCATTGGTGCTTATGGTGTCTTGTGACATTGGTTCATGGTTATGTTCTACTATGTCTGTGTTATGCAAAGAAATTATTTTTATAATTTATTATGTTTCTATTGGTAATAACTATGTATTTTTAATGTTTTTGTTTAGTTAATTGCAAATGGATCTGAGCATTTGGAGTTTACTACCACTCGAGTTTCTAGAGATGATTCTCCTATGGGTGCCATTTTCAACATTGGTTCATTTGCGATCAATCTCTAAACATTGTGAAGAGCTATTGTCCAGGCCATCTTTTGTTAGCGCTTGGAAAAATAACAAAATAACATAAACTGGGCTTTTAATTGAACTATTGGGACAACATCAAAACCATTTTGCATATAAGTTTATCAATCGTACAGGACATACATCTTTGTTGCATGTCCCTTATCCAGAATATAGATATATGATTGAATGTATAGTTGATTCAATCATTTTTCTCTCAACATATTGTCCTGTACGAGGGCATAAGGATTATTACATCGCAAATCCATTCATAAAGCGTTTCTCAAATATAGGAATTATTGATATAGGAGACTATGGTTTCTTTTCTCTGATAGGCAACACTGGTCAACAAAAACATGGATGGATACTTGTACGTCATAAGCGTACTGAACACGGTCCTAATTTTTTTATCTGCAACAATGTCCAAAGAGTTTGGAGAGAAACAATTGGTGCTGATGGTGAACCTACTGCTCCTAACGATGCTGTTTTTTATAAAGGAAAAATTTATTGGTTGCATGTGAAAATAACTTCTGAAGAAGGTGCCTCATATGTGTACAGAATGTACTCACTGAAAATTGAAATGAATATATGGGGTATGCATTCAATTTACACAAGACATAGGAAACGATCTATGTGTCTGACCTTACACTGCAACCGATTGATATGTCTTGTGAATGATGGTTTTACAAGTATATGGTGCATAGATGAAATCCAAGATTTCAAACGTGGTCAACATTGCGTTCAACAAACAGATAGTCATTTCGAGGACGGTAGAGGGTTAAGATGGACCCTTTTACAAGGTATGACAAGAAATATAAATATACGTTGTTCAGACTATCTACCATTCCGAGCAGTTGGAAATTCTATATTGATGTGCAAGAATGCTGAAATTCCATTCATATACTATGATTTGGAAACTTGCAGTGTTACTCATTTAGCAGTTGATGAAAGATCATCGCTTCCAAATCAGCGTCTACCATTGCCAACAAACAATCAATGCAGAAACATTATCATGTATAAGAATTTCTTTCCTCTAACTCCAAGCATGGTTTTATTCAATGATTTTCTCCCATTCCCTCCGACATTGTTTAAGTCCCTGTAGGATTTTGGCATGTAATTCAATAGGTTTATGAGTCTTTGTAAACAAAACTATGTTTTAGTTTTTGCACTATGTGCAAATTTTTGTATGTTTTGGTTTTAAATAAAACATGGCTTCATTCCATGAAGCTTTTTATAAAGGATATGGAAATTTCGAGTAGCTATGTTTGAGTTTTTGCTTCAAATCAATATTTTTATTTCTTTTGATCTAAAATAAACAGATTTATTTACTGTATAACATCAAAATTTATTGGCTATATCGAGAATTTAATGGAAACTATATTTTACATCTTTTAAATAGTACAACTAATATTACATATCTTGCCCTCATACACTAAAAGTATTTTATCAATTGTGTTGATAGTTACACTAATATATGATCTCGTGTCCTTCTATATTAATAAAAATAATGCGGTTAAAATGTAAACATTCCAATTAAACCAATAATCTCCAATACAGTCACACAAAGATTGCATTATCAACAAATGAATAAACAAAGCATTCGATCTGAATTCGGTATGGGAACAAACATTGCACATTAAAGAACACTTTTTTGCACTTGAAATAACAAAGAAATTCCATAACTAACTATAATGTAATTTATGATGACTTCCTGTACGTGTTCTGTACTAAGTTGACGTAACGTAAAAAGGTTTTTTAACAATTGCATATTTAAGTTGCTCAAATTACAATTTAAATAATCAATACAATATTTCACTTTCTCAAGTAACAATTTAAATAATATATGTAATTGTCGCAATTAAAATCCTAGATTTCGTGATTTTAGCAATCCATTCATTTACGTCATATTATATTGAAATTGTTACTTTTTGTATTCGTTGAAGAATTTTATTTTTTTCATAAATATCACGAATCATAAAATATATGGAACTAAAATTGCTTAGAAAATTATTCAGTTTCACATTAAATACACATCAATTAAACAAATGTTGCAGTATTCAAATGTACGAAAACATTTCAGTACAAACATTGTAGATTATATAACAATTTTTTCCACTTGAACTAACAAAGATATTCCATATTTGCTCCACAATTGTCATTCACGCCTTGTTCAAATGAAAACAACATAACTAGTCATCATGTAATTTATGATGCATTTCTATACACCACATTTCACAAGACACCATAAGCACCAATGAACATCAGAATCCAAGATAAACCTTCATCGATATTAGAATGCAAAAATAAATTCAAAATAAAACTAAACCCAACTACTACAAAACAATTTAATTAATGGCATCATGTAACAGAAATCCAACAACCAACATGACCATAGAGCAATGTCACAACTCAACTTAATGCTCAGTGACTATGATAATCCACCATGTAGCACTTCATAAATTAAACATATATTTGACTTATTAAATTACTTTTAATGTTGTAATGCAATCAACCACATTAATTAACATAACCATAATACAATATATTCATACATAAATGACGCAATCGAACACAACCCTTTGTTTATGTCAAAACATAATTAACAACTGAAAATATCACTACACCTAATCATTGTGCAACATTACAATGACTTACATATTGTCACATTATCACATTACTCAACATATCCATAATGCAACATGGCAATTACAAAACTTTTGCACTAGTAGAATCTAATAAAACCTTTCCACGACATAGCAAATTTTGATTTTAAATGCTAACGTTGGAGTGTGACATTTTCAATGCCAATTATCATAACCGTTTGTCAACCTCCTACATACTATTTGAATGCTTGCATTCCCCAATGTATTTGTCAGATTATGAAATGAAACAAATGCTATGTGACATTCACATAGTTTGCAATGATTTGATGTCACATCTTCGTGACATTTTTTATGTCCAATTGTGACATTGATCATATACATTCTAATAATAATGAACATGTGTTCATCGTTAATACATACTATTATTATAAAATTATTATTTAATTACGCTTACTTAACTATTATTAATATTATTTTACTAACATCTAAAATAATATATTATAAAAATCATGTTATTATTTTATTGTTACTTTAATACAATTATTTTCATTATTAAATACTATATTTTATTCCTTTCACATCAATACTTTAACTAATAACCATATTTTGACAAGAAAATAATAAAATACATTAGTATTGTTAAATATTAATATTTTCTTTGTATGGTTGTTATATTAATTTATTACTTTATTCGAGTTATTTTAATTAAATACTATATTGTATTTAATATTCTTATGTAATAAAACATTAACTAATTATAATTATTAAAATTTTACTATTATCTAAAATATTACAATATATTAAATGTATGTTAAAAACAAAATTATTAATACATGAATTGTTTCCAAATATTAATTACACTTACCTAACCAATATTATTACTATTTTGTTATTATCTAAAATATTATAATAAATTTTTATAAATAAGAAAAACATTTTTACTAAATTAATTGTTTCCTAATAGAAAAAAATATCTCCAAACTATACTATATTTATATTCAAGATTCCTAAATTAATATGGATTATTAATTTGTTGTAATATTGCCATACATTATTTGAGTAAAATACTCATCTGGTTGAAGGTAATAATTGAATACGTCAAGGATTGGGGTTGGAATCTGGCGATTGGAGAGCTTGAGCTGAAGGCGCCTTGGGAAAATCGTTGATCCCTTCATCGATTGGAAGCTCGATCAACAGGCTTGGGCGTTGAAGGACGTTGGTTGGGTGATCTGACCCCTAGATCTGCCCACGTTGACCTGTTGGTGGGCTGCCAGGATTCGCTAGCCACTCAGGCTCTGATTGGCCCCTCCTCGAAGGAAGCTGACCATGTGTTGAGTTTGGATTTGGTAGGGTAGGCTGATGGCGACTGAGGCGGATACATCTGAGAGATCAGATGCTTTCAATCAGATTTTAGCTTCTCAGTCCCAGAGATCTGGTAAAGGTGAACCACCGAAATTTGTGAAAAGAATTGAAGATGTGCCAGAAGTGGCCCTGCCACCGGAAGAAACCATCCGGGTTGCCCTCTCTCTAGCAGACCGAGCTTTGATCGATCAATTCACGGGACTATGGCCCTCGCCAAAAACAACGGAAAACTGGATCCAAAGAAACTAGAGACCACTGATCTCAAGAAATGTGGCTTCATACTCTGTCGCAAGAGGTTACTTCCTCTTTGACTTCGAATCTAAGGAGGATAAAGACCTAATCTTCAGGAATGGGCCTTAATTCATGGGGCCGCAGGGCCTCTATCTCAACGGATGGTCCTCGGACTTTGATCCGGAGGTGGACATTCCCAAAGCTGTCCCAGTCTGGGTCAGACTTCCTAATCTTCCTATGCACTGCTGGAATTCCAAATCTCTCCGAGCCATTGGGAACGCCCTGGGGAAATACATTGACATGGCTAGCCCCAAGGACCAATACTCCTGCGCCCGCATCTGTGTGGAAGTGGATCTCGAAGCTGGTCTCCCGGAAGCTATCAAATTAACAGTGGGAAACTGGGCTCACTTCCAAAAGCTTGACTATGAACAGCTACCATTCAAATGCAGAGGATGTCACGAATATGGTCACTTCATTCGGAACTGCCCCAAAAATCCTGAGATCCAGCAAAACAAAGCGGAGGGATGGCATAGGGTGAATAGAGCTAAATCTAAAAATCAATCTGTTGAGGAACCAAAGAAGGGTGAGGGGATCAGATCCACCCCCGTTGAAGGATCCCAAGAAATCCCCCCCCCAAAAAAATAATCATTGAAGTAAGGGATGACACAAATGAAAATGAAGAAAAATATAGTAATGGAGACAGCAAGGAATCTGGAGCAGCCACTTTAGATCACCAAATGAAAGATCAAGATGAAGCCACACCAATGTTAAAAGAAGGAGGTAGCATGGGGCAATCAGAGGAAGAGCTAGAGCTAGAAACGGATGAGGAAGAAGAGGAGGAAGGGGAAATTGAGTTGTCTACCCCTAGACGGACTAAAACCAAAGGAAGGAAATCTAAAAAAGAAGTAAGGGATCATGCTACCTACAAGGACAAGCTGCAAGGGTCCCAGTTAACCATAGAAAAGATGATGAAGAACACTAGAAACACCCGCCTCCAGGGGCATGCCCAGAAAGGGATGCCCTCAATTCCCAAAAGTAAGTAATGAAGGTCCTTTCCTGGAACTGCAGGGGTCTCGGTAGCAAATCAAAAGAAGAAAGTATGACAGATTTAATATCCATTCATCAACCGGACATCTTGCTGGTCCAGGAGACCAAAATGGAGGAAGACGTATTTCTCCAAGTAAGTCTGAAGTTCTGGAAAAAAAAAGGCAAAGCTGCATCTAGCTCAAGGGGGGCATCTGGCGGCATTGGCACCCTGTGGGACGATAAAAAGTTTGAAGCTGTAGACATCAAGCACAACACCTACTGGATCCTCACCAAGCTGAGGCATTTAGACTCCAATATCCTGGTAAGTATCTTCAATATTTATGCACCAAATTCGTATGCTGAAAAACAAATCTGTTGGAATCTCCTCCGTGAGGAAATGAGTAATCTGGATGGAAACATTATCCTTGCTGGGGATTTAAGCATCATCCTAAGCCAAGATGAAAAGAGAGGGGTCTCTCTGGTCAGAGATCCTATCAGAGAAATGGTGGATTACATCATCATGGACTGGAATTTAATGGACGTAAAGCCTTCTGCCGGCAAATATACCTGGAATAATAAAAGGATTGGGCCGGGGCACATCGCTGCCAGACTTGACCGCTTCTTAATCCAGGACTCTTTCCTCCTGCTTGGGCTGAACCTGTCCTCTAAAATATTACCCTTTGGAGGCTCGGATCACAAGCCTATTCTTCTAGAGATGGAGAATGGCAAGAATTTGGGCCCGATACCGTTCAGATTTAACCATTTGTGGGCCAATCGCCCTGAGTTCCTAAGAATTGTCACTGAATCATGGTCCCCACCAGTCACAGGGTCCTCCTTCTACGTTTGGGAGGAGAAGTTGAGACGTTTAAAGAAATCTTTAAAAGAATGGGCCAAGTCGCTTCCTCTTCCTGCTCAAACTAAAAAGCACGCTGCCCTTGTGTTGGAGCTTCATCAATCCAAAATTGAGGTGGATTCTGTAGATTATAAAGATTTTCAATTGGAGGCCAAGCTCCACTCAGACCTCCACGTTGCATGCTGGCAGGAATCTGAATGGTGGAGGCAAAAATCAAGGTGTAAATGGCTTAAAGATGGCGATCGGAACACCAGTTATTTTCATAAACAAGTTGTGGCCAGACAGAATTTTAATTATGTAAATGAGATACAAGTACAGGATAAATTGATTACAAACTTTGAAGATATCAAAAAGGCAGCGACTACCCATTTCTAGGAATTGTACACGACCCAGTCTAATTTTGAAGATGCAGACCTCTTAAATCTTGTCCCAAAATTGTGAAGAAAAAGG
The DNA here is from genome assembly GCA_001517045.1 of Pseudotsuga menziesii. Lineage (NCBI taxonomy): Eukaryota > Viridiplantae > Streptophyta > Pinopsida > Pinales > Pinaceae > Pseudotsuga > Pseudotsuga menziesii. The sequence goes on from LPNX010629707.1 coordinate 402,572, forward strand.
ATAATGAATTGCTGTTAAAAGCCATCACGTTAGAGGAAATTAAGAAAGCAGTTGATGCTATGGAGGATGACCGAGCTCCGGGTCCAGACGGTTATAATGTCAATTTTATAAAAATCTGTTGGGACATAGTAAAACATGAACTCTTCAAAATGATTTCTAAATCTCAGAGATGCATCAGACTTGGAGGTAGCACAAATTCTGCGTTCTTGGCCCTCATCCCAAAAGAGAAGGATGCAAAGACTTTTGACATATTCAGACCAATATCCCTGTGTAACATATGGTATAAAATTATTACAAAGATCATGGCCAGTAGATTAAAAACCATCCTGCCTTATCTGGTTCCGGAGAACCAAGGAGGATTCGTTAAAGGTAGAAAGATTTGGGATAATGTCATCTTAGTCCAAGAGGCTATTCACTCTAGTCAGCAGAATGGGGATAAAGGAATGGTGGTCAAGCTCGATCTAGCCAATTCTTTCGACAGGGTCAACCACTCATTTTTATGCCAGGTAATGCAGAAATATGGCTTCGCTCTTGAATTTATCAGCTGGGTCACAGCCTGTATCAGTAAACCGTGGATAGCCCCTCTAATCAACGGAAGAGTAGCCCCCTTCTTTCAAGCTACGAGAGGACTGAGGCAAGGGTGCCCTCTCTCCCCCCTGCTTTATGCCATCCAGGCTTTTGTCCTTAGCTATCAGCTGGAAAATGCCAGGCAAGAGCAGGACCTTTCAGGCATTAGAATGGCCAGAGGTGTTAAAGATATTAATCATGCGCAATTCGCGGACGATACCATCCTTCTCGGAGGAGCTAGTCCAATCATTGCCCGCCGTTTCAAGAGTGAATTGACCCGTTACTGTCAAGCCTCTGGCAGCAAAATCAATCTAAGAAAGAGCCACATCTATGGCTGGAATATAAATCCTAGGGAAATGCTAGAGATTTCCCGGGTTCTTAACATGGAAGGAGCTGTCACCTGGGAGTCCTTCAATTATTTAGGAGTGCCTATCTTCAAAACTAAGCCCAATAGCTTAGCCTGGCAACCAATTGTGGATAAAATTAAAAGTAAAATTACTGGATGGGGGATAGCCTGGCTTAATTTGGCAGGGAAGGTAATTCTAATCAAGGCCGTGTTGAATAGCTATTTACTATACCAATGTTGTCTGATTCTCGCTCCGATCAAAATTATTTCCCAAATTGAGGGACTGATGAGAACTTTCCTGTGGCAAGGTGGAGCTAATGGCAGTAAAAAATTTGCTCTGGTAAATTGGAAAATTGTTAAAATGCCTAAACAGGAGGGTGGCCTCTATATCAGAGATCTGAGAATTCAAAATCTAACCATGGGATCTAAGCTGCTCTGGAGTATGCTAGACACTAATCCGTCCTGGTGCAGCACTATGTTGAGATGCAAATATTTCCCAGGCTAGAGACTGAGATGCATAGATGAGGACAGTCACGTTAGCAGTGGTTCAGCCGTCTTCAAACTCTGTAAGAAAGCACTGCCTCAATTCAGGGAGGTGCTGAATTGGATACCGGGAAATGGTAAATCCATTAATGTTTGGAAAGACACGATCCTCCTCAAAAATCCGCCCCAGCTCCCATGCTTTCAGCACTGGATGGAGTCAATGGGCCTCACGTCACTTTGGGATATTTCCTCATGGGAGATCGCTGAGCCAAATCGCTGGAGTGGTTGGGCTGTCCCAGCATGCCCTGAGGAGACGGAGGAAGATAAAAATCGGCTGCTTCAGCATTTGGCAGGGCTCGCCCCCATTTCTAAATTCAGGAAGGATAGGCGAGGATGGGGATCTGGCAATTATACAGCTGCTGAAGGGTACCGGGGATTTTCAGCTAATTACAATGTGCTGGGAAATCCAAATAAGTGGAACAATTTGTGGAAATACAGCACGTTACCAAAGATTGAGCTGTTTATTTGGACATTGCTGCACGAGAGAATTCTCACGGGGGAGAACTTGGAGAAAAAGGGGTTTGCTGAGCTGTTCCGTTGTCCTCTTTGCGCTAAAAATACTGAGAATATTAATCACCTTTTTTTAAACTGTCCTTATGCCATATCAGTTTGGAAGGATGTGATGAAGTGCTGGGGAGTTGGAATTCAGTTACCGGCTAATATTCAGGGTTGTTTTCTTAGTTGGGATAAATTCTATCAGGGAGAGTTGACCAATAAAAAAGGTTTGCAGGCCTGCTGGATGAAACTCCCCAAAATAATCTGCTGGGGTCTTTGGATTGAAAGAAATCACAGACTTTTTAAAGGAAAAAACCAACCAGCATGGAAGACAACCACAAAAATAATTGCTCTGTTTAAGGAGGTTGTTAGAATTTCAAAAATTCCAAAAAATAAAGTAAATCTGATTGTGAATGAAAAAAATTGGATGCATAGTCTTGACATCAAGACGGTAAATAATGTGGCTGTTAATAAGGTGGAGGATTGGGAGATCAGGTTAGACAAATCACAGTTTGAGAATTGGCTTAGAGAGAGGAAAATTTTTAAACTTTTCTTCGACGGATCCTCCAAAGGGAATCCTGGAAAAGCGGGAGGAGGTGGTGTTATATTCGATCCTGGAGGAAACAGGGTGGTAGAATACTTCTGGAATATCGGATATGATTCCAATAATATGGCTGAGGCATATGGGCTTTGGCAGGGTCTTAAACAGTTAAAAGATAAAGGAGTGGATGAAGTTATGGTTTTTGGGGATTCCAGAATAATTATCCAGGAGCTGAATGGTGGTAGTAGGGGCAAGAAAGAGGGAATTGCAAGACTGATTAGGAGAATCAGATACAAGGCTAACTCGTTCAGGAAGATTAAATTTTTCCATATTCTTAGAGATCTTAATGTTCCGGCGGATTCGGCAGCCAATAAGTCCATAGCTATTGGTCTTAACGAGCTAAATGTAAATTCTGTTGTATCCATTGATATCCCTCCCTAGATCTGCTACAGACTATCTGTCTGGAACAAGCTGAGATTTGGATGTTGGTTGTAATGCGTACCTCTGATCAGTATCTTCCTTACTGAGTTCTTCAATATAACATAACCGCTCTTGTTAAAAAAAAAAATATTGCCATACATTATTTATTATTTTAAATAATACAATGTATAATTGTATAAAAAGAGACATTTATTTAAATCCAAATGGATATTAAAACTATTAATTATAAAGGTATAAAATTTCAAGTCTAATAAATTTATTTATAATAATTAATTATATCTTTTATTTATATTATAATAATTAAATAAACAATATTACTCTCATTAATACTTTTTATAATAATTATTTATATTTATTATTATATCTTTGAATAATTAAATAAACATTATTATTGTCATTAATATTTTGTAGATATGTCCATAAGCATGTAAAAATTGACCTTCCTGCTTTCCCGGTATCAGTATCAAAGTACCATCAATATCAATACTGCTCTTATAATATTCTCTCACCTCTCTGATATCACTGCGCTCTCCATCTTGAGGATCAAGGATCAAATCTACTGTAGTTTTCCATTCGCCTCGAAGCAATGCTGCTCCAATAGAATGTGTTGGTGCTGAGCCACTTCCAAATCGCTGCAAACCAAAATAATTGATGAAGCCATCCTTTCCTAATCCATCCGCAGCATCCTTAATAATGTAACGATTCTCTGTAATAGCCCACGTAAAGTAATAGCAAACCGATTTCCAGAAAGTTGCCCAAGAGTAAGTCCCTTTTGGACATAACAGAAATTTCCTATTTTCATTCCAAATAATCTCTTGTTCAGTGCAGCTAATCTCGAAGCCTGTTGTTTGAAAATAGTCACCCTTTGTGTTGTAACTGCTGGCTTATCTTTAGTGCCTGAAAAGCCAAATGACCTGACCTGGGCTGCACACCAAGCATCCTCTCAATCACAATCAAAGCATCTTGAATGGTCACCGTCTTGCCACTGCCGTTTAGCACATTCCTTTACCGGGAAGAGGTTTCAGATGCAACATTAAGACCATTGGGAACCATTATGACAATGCATTTTCGTCCATATATTTTCCCTTGAAGTCGATTTAGCACTAAATTCAATACGAATTAAAACTTTTCAACGGAATATCATCCCATATACATTAAATGTAATAACTTTTCATTGTTTATATTCCCTGTAAGTTTCTTAACATATGAGAGGAAGAAGTGGCATTTTACTTCTTGTGTTCTCGGCGTTGGGTCTTCTTTGCACCTACGGGGCAAAAGATAGCTTTATAAATTCTTCAAAGATTTAAAAAAATAGACCTTACTTTATGGAATAAAAGCTTTATAAATTAAGAGAACTTTATAGATTAAAAGAATTAATAAAGTTCAAAGATTAATAAAATAGGCCTTACTTTATAGATTAAAAGAAAAAAAACTTTATAGATTAAAAGAATTAATAAAGTTCAAAGATTAATAAAATAGGCCTTACTTTATAGATTAAAAGAAAAAAACCATGACTAAAACCTTCCGATGCACTTATGGCCAGAAGCAACAAACTTTATAGATTAAAAGAATTAATAAAGTTCAAAGATTAATAAAATAGGCCTTACTTTATAGATTAAAAGAAAAAAACCATGACTAAAACCTTCCGATGCACTTATGGCCAGAAGCAACAAAGATTAAAAGAAAAAAACCATGACTAAGACTTTCCAATGCACTTATGGCCAGAAGCAACAAGAACTAAGTAATAAAAGCTTTATAAATTAAGAGAACTTTATAGATTAAAAGAATTAATAAAGTTCAAAGATTAATAAAATAGGCCTTACTTTATAGATTAAAAGAAAAAAACCATGACTAAGACCTTCCGATGCACTTATGGCCAGAAGCAACAAAGATTAAAAGAAAAAAACCATGACTAAGACCTTCCGATGCACTTATGGCCAGAAGAAACAAAGATTAAAAGAATAAAATCATGACTAAGACTTTCCAATGCACTTATGGCCAGAAGCAACAAGAACTGTTGTATATGTACAAAACAAAACACTTAATCATGTCTTAAACAACAAGACCTCAGAAGAAGCATTCTTAGGATAAACCAAAAGTTAACCATAGCTTACTTTATAGATTAAAAGAAAAAAACCATGACTAAGACGTTTCGATGCACTTATGGCTAGAAGCAACAAAGATTAAAAGAATAAAATCATGACTAAGACCTTCCGATGCACTTATGGCCAGAAGCAACAAGAACTGTTGTGTATGTACAAAACAAAACACCTAATCATGTCTTAAACAACAAGACCTCAGAAGAAGCATTCTTAAGATAAACCAAAAGTTAACCATACATGTTCCAAAAAAAAAGCAAACAAAACTAGATCCTTCAGGGTAGAAGGGCATATTCGTTGGATACATTGACACATCAAAATCATACAGAATATACTTTGCAGGATACTAGAAGATCGAGACTAGTAGAGACGTTACTTTTGATGAAGATTCATTTTACAACAGATCAAGACGAACCCATACGGAGAACCTGAAGAACCCAAAGTTCCTAGAACCAAAGAACCCAAAGTTCCCAGAACCAAAGATACTGTTATGGAAGAGATGATTCAAGAATACAATGAAAACCATGACATGACAGAACCACAAGGACCTATAGATCCACCTCGTGAGAAGAACTCCTACAAGTGAAGACCAACATGGGCATGAGAAGCAATCCAAGATGTAGAAAGATATGGTTCTCCATATGGGACTTTCAGAGAAAGTAAGAGACTGAGACCTTACTCCAGATGTGTAGCACTACTTTATGACATCATTGATGAAGAACCTTCCAACTATGAGAAAGCAACAGAAAAGGAGTGGAAGGATGCCATGATCGAAGAATATTAGTTGATCATGAAGAATGATGTCTGTGTCTTCCAAATTGATATACAAGATCAAACATGCAACACATGGAAGTATCGAAAAATACAAGGCAAGATTTGTAGCATGTGGATTCTCCCAGAAAGAAGGGATAGATAACAAGGAGGCATTTGCTCCTAAAGCGAGATACACTTCCATTAGATCTGTACTTGCCTTAGCTGTAGAAATGAAATGGAAGATACACCAGATGGACTTTAAGATAGCTTCCTTGAATGGTGTAGTTGAAGAGGAAGTGTATGTGGAGCATCCATTAAGATTTGAGACACATGACAGATAAACTCATGTGTGCAAGTCAAAGAAGGCCTTGTAGGTTTGAAGTAGGCAACCAAGACGTGGTATGGCAGGATGGATAGTTTTTTGATGAGCTTAGGCTTTACGAAGAGTAAAGTAGATTCCAACCTCTACTTCAAGGTTGAGGGTGGAAGACCAGTGATACTACTACTGTACGTAGTTGACCTGTTCTTGACAGGTGAGGATGAACTCATTGTAGATACAAAGAGGAGGATTGCCTCAAAGTTTGAGATGAAGGACATGGGGATGATGCACTACTTCTTAGGTCTGGAGGTGTGGCAGAATTCAGATGGGATATTCCTTGGTCAAGGAAAGTATGCAGTAGAGATTCTGAAGAGGTTTAGAATGATGGACCGCAAGGCCATTGCCACACCCATGGCATCAAACTTGAAAATACTATGTGATGCTTCTTTAGAGATAGTTGATGCCATGTTGTATAGACAAATGAATGGTTCGTTGATGTACTTGATGAACACAAGGCCAGGCATATGCTTTGCTATGAACACATTGAGCCAGGTTTTGATAGATTCGAGACGTGTTAACCTAATTGCAGCTAAGCATGTATTGAGGTACCTGAAGGGTACAATTGAGTATGGGCTCATATGTGACGGATCAGAAGATTAACTTGCATGGTTATGTTGATTCAGATTGGGTAGGAAGTGCCACGGATAGGAAGAAAGCACTTTAGGATGTTGCTTCAGTTTGAGATCCAACATGATCTCTTGGTTTAGCAGGAAGCAATTGAGCGTGGCTCTGAGTACAACTCAGGCATAGTACATTGTAGCTTGTTGGGCTAGTTGTGATGCAGTATGGCTTTGGAAGCTACTGTCAGATTTGTTTGATCTTGAGTTACAAACGACTTATCTTCTGTGACAACCAAAGTTGTGTGAAGTTGTTGAGATCAAGTATCACTATATACGGGATATGGTGTAGAGAGGAGCAGTAAAGATGGGATATGGTGTAGAGAAGAGCAGTGAAGCCCCAATATGTGGCAACAGAAGAATGTTGACCAAGCCACTAGCAAGAGTGAAGTTCGAATACTTTAGGTAGAGGATTGGAGTTATTCAGATCGATGTTCCTCGAAAGAGGGAGCGACGTGACATGTTCGTAAGACACAAGTGTACTTGAGAATCAGGATGCTCTCTACATGTCAGGAAGACGTAGGAGGCTCGGGCTGCTCTCCATCAAATGGAAGACGTAGATGCTCTTGGGTTGCTTTATGTAAAAGAACTTTATAGATTAAAAGAATTAATAAAATAGGAAGGAATTATAAAGTTCAAAGATTAATAAAATAGGTCTTACTTTATAGATTAAAAGAATAAAAGCTTTATAAATTAAAAGAATTAAAAGAACTTTATAGATTAAAAGAATAAAAGCTTTATAAATTTAAAGAATTAAAAGAACTTTATAGATTAAAAGAATTAAAAGAACTTTATAGATTAAAAAAATTAATAAAATAGGTCTTACTTTATAGATTAAAAGAATTATAAAGTTCAAAGATTAATAAAATAGGCCTTACTTTATAAATTAAAAGAATAAAAACTTTATAGATTAAAAGAATAAAAACTTTATAGATTGAAAAAACTTTATAGATTAAAAGAATAAAAGCTTTAAAGGAATTAAAAGAACTTTATAGATTGAAAGAATAAAAAGTTTATAGGCCTTATTTTATAGATTAAAAGAACTTTATAAATTAAAAGAATAAAAACTTTATAGATTGAAAGAATAAAAACTTTATAGATTGAAAGAATAGGCTTTACTTCATTAATAAAATAGGCCTTACTTTTGATAATTGCCGTGTTTGGAGGATGGTTGCTATACATGTTTGTGATATCTTAAATCTCCCAGCTTTGGCTCCCTCTGCCTCGATTGGGGGGATGATCAGAATCTGGATTGAAAACATGCCCAAGAACTCTCCCTATTTCTCGCTCCCTTTCCACATGATGTGGATCTTTTGGAAATCGTGCAATTAGGCCTTATTTGAGGGGGGAAAAAGGAATACCTACAGCCTGATTAAGCAGATCATCAGTACTGTCAAAGCTCTCCCTTCGTCGATTGCATCAAGGAAAGTTCGGAGAAGATTATGTGGAAGTGCTCCCTACATGATTTTTCCCTGTGGTTTTATGGATGGAGCCTCTAGATGTATGACTGCTGGTGTGGGCTATTGTATTTTCTTAAATGAGACTCATCACCTGGAATTCTCGCTGGGGCTCGGATATGGCACTAACACAAAAGCGGAATTGCTCAGCTTATGGGCTCTTCTCCATTCATCCCAAATGATGGGGATCCCTCTTGCCCATGTATTTGGTGATTCATCAGTTATCATCAACTGGGCGAATGGATCGACTGCGCTCTCCCCACCAGACCTCAGGCACTGGTGTAGGGAGACAAAAAAGCTCATTGGCAGCTTTAAGGCCATGTCTTTCTCCCACATCTATCGAGAGCACAATAGGTTGGAAGGTTCATTTGGTTACTCAAGATACTTTTCAGCTGTTTTGATTTTGATTGAGGGATGTTTTTTTTTCCCTTCATAGATTGATGAGTAGAGCGTCCTCTTTTGGACAGCTGTTCAGCCCCTTTTGGCGCTCGATAGATGTGGATGTGAGGACAGTCTCCTCTTTATGACGAGACAGTTTTTCTGATGGGAACATTTATTTTGCTGTTACGCCTTTCCCCCTGGCGATTACCCTCCGGGTTGATGTGGATGTTTTCTGGTTTGCAGTGCTTGCTGGAACCCGATTTTTGGGTGATTGTTATGATGTCCTTTGATTCTTAATGTGAATACCAAGGCAGGCTTTTTTCTTCGTGAAAAAAAAATAGGCCTTACCTTATTGAAATAAAAATTTTATAGATTAAAAAAATAGGCTTTACTTTATTGAAATAAAATGATTCTTTTTCCCCTATTTTTTCTGAACCGGGGCCAAGAAAAAAAAACTAATCGGTAAGCTAAAAATGACAGACCAAAACCCTTATTTTTTTTTGAACCAGGTAATAAAAACTTTATAGATTAAAAAAATAGGCTTTACTTTATTGAAATAAAATGATTCTTTTTCCTCTATTTTTTCTGAACCGGGGCCAAGAAAAACAAACTAATCGGTAAGCGGAAAAGGACAGACAGAAAAAGGACAGACCAAAACCCCTATTTTTTTTGAACCGGGGCCAAGAAAAACAAAAAATAATTCATGCATCGGACAATGAGTTAGCTAATTGGTAAGCGAAAAAAGTGGTTGTAACGATAAGAAAAAAGAGAAAAAAAATAGAACAGATTGAACATCTAGTGTCATCTTTTTATTCTCTTCTTAATAATTTTCAATAAATTAGTTACATGGAATGGATTAGTCCATGTATTTCTCTCCAGTAGATTAAAAAAATGGGCTTTACTTTATTGAAATAAAAAAGGCCTAAAATAACTTTAAAATTTCAATTTTATAAAATAAAAACTTAATAGATTAATAAAATAGGCTTTACCTTATTGAAAAAACTTAATAGATTAATAAAATAGGCTTTACCTTATTGAAATAAAAATGGCCTAAAATAATTTTGAAGAAACTTTATAGATTAAAAAAATAGCTTTACTTTATTGAAATTAAAAAGGCTTAAAATAACTTTAAAATTTCAATTTTATAAAATAAAAATTTTAAATTACAATTTTATAAAATAAAAACTTAATAGATTAATAATATAGGCTTTACCTTATTGAAATAAAAATGGCCTAAAACAACTTTGAAAAAACTTTATAGATTAAAAAAATAGGCTTTACTTTATTGAAATAAAGAAGGCCTAAAATAACTTTAAAATTTCAATTTTATAAAATAAAAACTTAATAGATTAATAAAATAGGCTTTACCTTATTGAAATAAAAATGGCCTAAAATAACTTTGAATTTTTTTTATAGATTAAAAACAAACTTTATACATTAAAAAAAATAGGATTTACTTTATTAAAATAAAAAAGCCTAAAATAACTTTAAAATTTCAATTTTATAAAATAAAAACTTAATAGATTAATAAAATAGGCTTTACCTTATTGAAATAAAAATGGCCTAAAATAACTTTGAAAACACTTTATAGATTAAAAAAATAGGCTTTACTTTATTGAAATAAAAAAGCCTAAAATAATTTTAAAATTTCAATTTTATAAAATAAAAACTTAATAATTAATAAAATAGGTTTTACTTTATTGAGGGGCTTTACTTTATTGAAAAATAAAAGCCTAAAATAACTTTAAAATTTCAATTTTATAAAATAAAAACTTAATAGATTAATAAAATAGGCTTTACCTTATTGAAATAAAATTGGCCTAAAATAACTTTGAAAAAACTTTATAGATTAAAAACAAACTTTATAGATTAAAAGAATAGGCTTTACTTTATTGAAATAAAAAAACCTAAAATAACTTTAAAATTTCAATTTTATAAAATAAAAATTTAATAATTAATAAAATAGGTTTTACCTTGTTGATATAAAAATGGCCTAAAATAACTTTAAAATGTCAAGAAAGATTTCAACTTAGCCTTGTGCCAATTCCTTTTAAACCCACATATATTTTTATAAAATAAAAACTTAATGCTATATATTTTTATAAAACCAGCGTAGATCCAAATCCTAGGCTCTATCAAGCGCCGAGATGGATCAAATCTCTCTAGGTGCAAACCTCTTCTTAGGTATCCATTGATTTGATTCAAACCAAAATACACACCTCTTCTTAGGTATACACATCTTTTTATTTAAGGTGCACATATAATTTTATTGTTATTAATATTTAATATTATTTATGACGGACACATAATATTTTTTATTATTTTTTTATTTTGTTAGGAACTAACATTGCATCATTTCCCCACACATGGTTTTAAAACCATATGCAAGGCCCTCCTACAATCATGGGTTGTTTAGGAGGCCTTGCACATGGTCTTAAAACCATTTGCAAGGCCCTTTTAAACCATGTACAATAAAACCATGGGTTGTTTAGGAGGCCTTGCACATGGTTTAAAAACCATGTGCAAAGCCTCTTAGACCATGTACAATAAAACCATGGGTTGTTTAGAATGTCTTGCACATGGTTTTAAAACCATGTGCAAGGCCAACATTCTTTTGCGAATAATTCAATTTTGTGTTTTTTCTTGACCCACATATATTTTTACGGATAATTAAATTTTTACTTTTTTATTGTTTTGTTAGGTAGGAAGTTTACAACATCTCCCCCATATTAGATTGTTTTTTTGGCCAACATTTATTTTGGCCTATTAGAAAATTTATTTTTTATTAGATATTATTTTTTATTTTGTGTTACAAAATCTCTCTCATAATATTCACTTACAAAATCTCTCTCATAATATTCACTTACAAACGTTACATCACGTTACAAGATCTCTCCCATAATATTCACTATCACTATTTTTTTTGCCGACATGTTATAAACGTTACATCACGTGACAAGATCTCCCCATACTGGGCTGTAAAGCGCCTCTCAACGCAATAAAAACTTTATTCAAATATATCTAAGCCCACATATATTTTTATGCAATTAAAACTTAATACTACATATATTTTTATAAAATAAAAACTTTATTCATTTCAACATTAGTCTTGTGCCAATATTTTTTAATAAGATAAATCTAAGCCCACATATATTTTTATAAAATAAAAACTTAATACTACATGTATTTTTATAAAATAAAAACTTTATTCCATAAATAAAATAAAATAAAATAGGCTTTAGCTTATTGAAATAAAAATGTCTAAAATAACTTTAAAATTTCAACATTGGCCTTGTGCCAATACTTTTTTAATAAAGTAATTCTAAGCCTACATATATTTTTATAAAATAAAAACTTTATTTCATTAATAAAGTAATCTAAGCCCACATATATTTTTATACAATAAAAACTCTATTCCATAATTGAATAAAACAAAGTTTTTTTGCCTAATGTTTAGACCTTTATCCAAAAGCATAATTTTAAAATCTTCAAACCAAGCTCAACTTGAAAAACCATTTTTAGGGCCAATTATAAAAATGTCCTTTTCTTTCATCCAAAGCGCCCTTAAACCTTCTTCATCTTGTTGACCAGAAAAACTTTCCATGATTTGTCAAATGACTCAAGCCTCAAAGTTAGCCAACCACCAACAAAATCTTTGAAATTGATAATGCAACAACACCAATTCTCGCAAGCATAAAATAGTGCTAACAACAGTTTCTGCATGTGATGGACCATTCCCCATGCAACCATTCGCTATATCTTGCATGGCAGTGATTCTTACTTGTTATTAATGTGTCGGGAGCATCACAAGTTGATACAATTGATCTCTATTCTCTTTTGCTCGGTATTCTCTCTTATCTAGTGCCTGGGGTACCAAAAGAAGTCTACAATTGTGTAACAAGACATTCTCTACAATCTATCATAATTATACTTTGAAGATTTCTTGGGGTTTTTCATCCTCATTGTTTTGAGGGTTTCCCCGGGGTACATCTTGTGTTGTAGTTGAATTTTTCCTATGATTGAATGGTTCATTGATTCAAGTGTTCATTATTTCTGCACATGAAGTTTTAAAATACGATACATTTTTAAAATACTTTAAGGAGTGGCTTGTTAAAATATATCTTAAACATATCAACGTTATCCACTTTCTTGTCTTATGAATAATTTGGATCCAAAAAAAAATTGGCATGCAAGTTTCTAGTTTTCAAGTGTAAGTACAAGCATTATCTTTTCTTCCTAGGCTGCTCCAAAGTTTCCAAAGGTGAAACATATTACTCCTCAAATAAACAAGTCACCCCATGGGGATTTTTTGATGGGTCAAGTAAAAATCGAGGAAGTTTGTGTGGAGCATGATATGTTTTTCATATTTCAGATGTTCATTATTATGTTGGAATGTCCTTCATGGATGCATGTTATAGTAACTATGGAGAATTTACAGCTATTCTATTGCTTGTGAAGGATTCCCTAAAGAGCTTCAAGTCTTTATAGGTTTATGGGGAGTTAGAGATAGTAATCAACTGGATGAATGGAGTAAGTTAGATCCAGAATTCTAGGTTATACAACTTGGCAAGATATGTTAAAAATATTTATGGCATGTTTGATCATATATCCTTCTTTCATATCTACAGGGAATTTAATTACTCTATTGATTCTCTTTCAAAGGTGGGTTTGTGTGAAGGACTACATAATGTAAAAGAAGAAGAATATAAATATGGGATGTTGATCTCATCTTGAAATTTCATTAATTTTGAAGCGTAAAGGTGGGTTTGTGTGAAGGACTACATGATGTAAAAGAAGAAGAATCTAAATATGGGATGTAGATCTCATCTTGAAATTTCATTACTTTTGAAGTGTAATTGTTAACGGATAAAACAACATTACAGACTTTTAAAATTTCTTTGTAATCTCACCTTGTTGATATTTTTGATAGTGAAGAAGAATAGCTCAGTTACAGTGATGAGTATATATGTTAAAAAAATCTATTTAAGAATATGTAGAGCAATAGATGAAGGATTACATTGGGTTATAGTTTTTTGAATTTTTGTATTTCCAACTTATTGTATAGATAGTGAAGAAGAAGCTTTGTTAAAGTAATGTAAAACTATGAAAATATTTATGTTGAAGAATTAATCTACCGTTTAGTTAGAATTAGTCTTGAAATGGATTGAATCTATCAATATCATATATGGAATGCATTTTTTTCTCTTTACAAATATAAATATGTTTTTTAAGAAAAAAACATATAATGTGATGTGGGCATATGGTTGACGAGCTTTTTAATCGACTTCAAATTACTTAGAAAACAACCAAGAAGTATGTGCATCAATAATCAACCAAGGATTCTTTGGGACTTCTTTGTTTCCGAACAATGTATATGTTGGTCATTGTGACTTTCTATTGGTTTTCATGCTACGAAGTTGTAGTATTTTACTTTAAAGATTGAATCAACAAGAATAATCAGATATGCAAGGAGATCTTAAAGATTAATAAGAAATTAACCCACTAATCAACCCAACAATTCACAAAGGATAAATTTAGCACACTTGCAGATAAAAAGAATTTTAAATTGAACCACATTATGCATAAAAGAAATTCAAAGTTTAACCTATTACAAAAAATGAGATTTACACTATTGCAGAATTTGATGGTCTATTTGCATATCCAAGTTACTTAGAAAGGAAATAGTTTCAAAGCTATCAATGATAAAACATGACCATACATGAAATTAAACAAACCTTTCCAATGTTAAATCACTGTGTCTACTTAATCCTTCATTTCCTTAAAACCCCATTTCAATCTGAGAAATATCACACTGCTTCATATCTAATTAATTAATCTTAAGCATGATACAAATGACCACTTAAGACAATAATTAATTGGAAAGAAGAAGATAATAAATATGAATATCGTTGTTGTAAATGTAACTTTGGAATATATTCTTCATTGTATTATTATTACTATTATCTTTTATTGTATTTTTATTGTACCTCCTTTCAGGGATGTTTTCCCTTCAATTAGAGATGCCATTAATGTAATTGGTCATGCAAGAGTCAAGATAAAACCTCCGTTGTAAGTTGGGGAGATATTCCCCAGGAGAATAAGTATAAAATGTATTTTTGAGTCTCCCTATGAGAAGTCAGCCCTATTGGACCAAAAGGTCACACAACTGAAGAATATAAATAGGGAGGCACCCTCCCTCATTTGGACACATTGCAAGTGCAAGCAAGTTCCCTCCTAAAGTGAGAAAGATAAGCTCACTAGAGAAGAAGAAGAAGAAGCAACAAAAGACATCCTATCTTTGGGTTTTCTATCTTTGTTTGACATTGTACTAAGTGACAAATATATACATAGGAAGTTGTTGGGTTTTCTCCCTTGTGGTTTCCTAGGATAAAATATTTGTGTCTTTCTCTTATGTCGTGTTTGTCTATCTTTCAGTGATTCTAGTGTATTAGATTAAAGATCTAACATATTTGAATTAAAGTGAAAACTATAACATGGTATCGGATCCAACCTGATAGAAGGGACTGTGTAGTTGAAACACTGCTACAACTTCAGTTGTAAGAGATTAGGGTTTCATGCTTGAAAACCCTAGAAGGAAAAATGTAGTCATATTGAATTTTCACTATATCTCATTTTTGGAGAAGGATCAAGAGTTGAAAATTTGAGAATATGAAGATGAAATATAATTGATGTACCTTGTGTGTGAATTTCAGCCTCAAATCCACTATACTTTAGTATATATGATCTGTTCAAACTAGGGTTTCTACCTCTTACATAATTCAGTCTTAAACATGTGACCCATGGAGAATTGTTATATCTCAGGTTAGGAATATCGAAATCAAATTTCATAAGATGTTGCAAATAAGGAGCATAATTTAGTTTCTATTATGTGAGTTTCAAACCCTGAAGTTGAAACAATGACACATGGAAGTCCATACAAGTTCACTATACTGAATCAATCCACAAATAGGTCACCTTGGTAAACTTAGCATAAGTTCTACTTGGTGCATCCAATATTTCTCTAACCTATGGGGTTGGAAAGAAGATAGATTAGAATACCCCAAGAAAAATATTTATACCTTGAGGATCATAAATTTTGGAGATACATCAGAATTAAGACTAGACAATTCTGCAGAAGAAATTGAAGAAACTAGGGCATCAAATATTTTGCAGTTATGTCCACAGTTTTGGGAAAAGGAATATACGTATTAACTCGCCTTTAGGAGGTGCATGTTTCTATCCAATCAGATTTGAAATTCAGCAAAGTTGAAAATAAGTTTTCTCTGTCAAACCCTAGGTCCACTAAAAGAAGTCTCTTAGAAAAACATTGAAGCAAGCATCTATTTAAAGCAATCTCATTGGTAATTTCTATTCTCTTTATTTCTATTTGGGGTTCTCATTTTTATCATGATGACAAGAAAGTACCAAGATTGAGGATAATATTGAAAGATCCAAGAACTTTTGGACATGGAAGTATAGAGTGCTTCTCATATAGAAGAAATTGGTCAAATCCAAGAGGATTATTATGTCTCCATCAAAGACCATTTGATCTCACATGTATCCTCTTCGAAAACTTCCAAGGAGATGTTCAATGTTTTGACCAGCTTATATTAAGAAAATAAAATCAACATGAAGATGACCTTTAGGACTCATCTCAATGGTGTGAAGATGCAGAAAGCATTCAATCTTACTTCACAAATGTCTCCCGGATCAAGGAATAGCTAGAAGCTATTAAAGACAACTTCGAAGAAGAAAAAGTGGTGATGACTACATGCAAAAGACTTTCTTAGCACTACTGATCATGAGCAAGACAAACATAGGTCCTCATAATCAGATGATGGAGAAAAGAACATTGTCAAAGACTCAAGTTATTCTTGCAAGGAGATAAAGATCAAGAGGAAGTCTACCAAACAAACACATATAAGTGTTTATATTGCTTAAATGATATTGTTCAGTTGTGTACATATTTATATTCGTAGATTTAGGAAATGTATTATGCATGTTAAAGTGTTTGCATTCATGAACAATATACTACTAATATGCATGTGATGGATAAGTAGCCTATGGTGCTAAACAACATTCCATTGCTACTTATCTACAATGAAACATCTTCCTTGACATATTGGGAGTAGTGCACTCTCTTAATAATGTTCTGGTAGAGATGGAAGGCATCTAGAAAGTTACCATATGTGTACAAGATATGGATGAAAGTTGTCGCATTGGCTAAGATAGTTGCGTGATTGTGTGACATATTTCTTTATGCATAGATATTTGTCATTATTAATATGTTTTGGAAAATTATGAAATGTTTCTAATCTTGCAACTGAATTTGACCTGTAGGAAGGATCATATGCAATCACCTACAAGAGAAGAATGATGAGGATTGTTCCAAATAACAAGTGATGATGGTTCAACCATAACACTAAAAAAATATTCACAATAACAAAGAACATGAAGAGGAACTTGAAGTTCCCAAGGTCAAAGACACAATGATGGAAGAAAGAGCTTTAGAAGAACATGAGAATCATGATATGACCGAGCCATAGAGGCTGGTATATCCACCTCGAGCGGTGGACACATACAAAATAAGACTAACTTGGGCATGAAAGATCATCCAAGATGAAGATAAGTATGGTGCTCCATACAAGACTTCCAAAGAAAGAAAGAGGCCTCAGACACACTCCAGTTCTGCAACAATATTGTGTGACATCATTGATTCAGATCCTTCCAGCTATGAAGAAGCAGTCGAGAAAAAAGAATGGAAGGATGATATGATCGAAGAGTACTAGTTGATCATGAAGAATGATATCTGGGATGAGGTTCCAAGACCTGAAGGGAAGTCTGTTTAGATATATGGGATGAGGTTCCAAGTGGATCTACAAGACCAATGTGCGTATAAGGCTTTGTATAGGATTAGAAGGCACCCATGGGATAACACATACAGTTACATAAGGATCTTGAGGATCACCTAGAGTGATGGAGATGTCAACCTTTGCTACAAGGTTGAATATGGAATCCTATAGAATATGAGAAGATCATAAATGGGTGCAAGAGGAACTTTCAACAAAGTTCAAGATGAAGGATCTCGGTATCCAGTGACCTTAAGAGATGACATAGATAGAAGATTAGTAGTAGAGGAGGCTACATGTCACTCCAATACAGAATGTCACGATGTAGAGAGTACAAGATGCGGAGTGGGATAGTGCTTTGTTTAAGAGGGAGTGACTACAGTGGATCTTAAATTTTGAGAATCTTGATATGATTCTTGAGTTTAGAGGTGTGGAAGAATCCTGAAAATATTTTCCATAGCCAAGGAAAATATGTGGCCGAGATCTTGAAGAAGTTAAATATGTTACATAGAATGAAATCAAACTTGAATTTGATGTGTGATCCTACTTCTGAGATAGTTGATGCCACAATATACACACAGATGCTCAATTTGTTGATGTACCTAATGAACACGAGGTCGAACCCTAACCATGCCTGAAGTTGTATACAAGCCTCCTGTGGTGGTGAAGCTCTTAAAGACTGGTGTCACATTCCTCTCTGATGTGCATTAAGATACTACTACACACAATGCATTGGTTTTGAATACCATCATATTGACATTGTTGAAGCAATGGAGTCGTGCAGTGTTGAAGATATGTGTGAAGACTTATGTGGAGAGACCCATTTCTTTGAAACTTGTGCAGATTCTTCCTCCAAGCCCATGAATATGAGAGCTACATCCATTCTCTCTCATTTAACCTTATTCTGAATGATTGCATCCATACTAGTGGCACATGAAGGTCATGAGGACCTGAAGAATCACATGTGACGAGCTGGTGATGTCTACTATACCGAAGTGTTTCACATGGAACTGTGGACTACACCAACATTAAGGACATGAAATATGTTGAATGTGTTCCATTATTTATGAATTCCCAATTGGAAGAGGTGCCCAAATGGTGAAGGAATGCAATCCAAACACATATGGTGCTAACTTCATGCTTCAGTTCATGTCGTACTTGGAATGTGTCTATGGGAGTGGACACTCTTGAAGTTGCGTTCTTAATATACATAGAGTGGTTGCATTTCAATTAGTTCTTAAATATTTTGAGTGACAATTGAGGATCTCTAGAGCATAAATGATACCATTAAATATTTGATCAATTAATAGAGTGCTAAACAATCTCTCATTATTGCAATCTCTGTCCTATAAAGAAGACTCATTTTTTAAAGAGCGAAATGGAAGCTACCTCTTGTGAAGAGACCCTTGTGTTAAGACTTCATCGTGAAACACAAACATCATGAAGAACAACAGGCTCATCGATCTCTTTAAAAACAAATAACAAACACCATCGGTTGTAAATTTTTGACTATGCACTCTCCATCGTTTATTTGTGAAGAGGCCAATGATTGGGGACATTGTCACCATATTAAAAGAACTCATTCCTCTTGAATGGAAGATTCTTCTCAAATTGTTTTGCATTGATGTTGGAAAGGATTTTTGAAATATCTCACAAACACTTCCTTTAGTTTATTCTTGCATCAAAGCATCATGCACCTGGAGAAATCTAGATTTTAATAATTGCTACGTTTTGACATTTATAGAGACAAATATTGTGCAAGGAGACAAGTTATAACTTGTACTTCATTAAGATTTGTCAATGATTAATTGAATATGACTATGTCATGTTGAAAACCTATATACCCGTGACATTAATTCATGCTTCAAGTTTTTGAGGATGATCATTTTACTTTATCTTGACATAAGTTTGCTTGCAAAGATTAAGTAGTGTTGCCACCATTGGCTCAAAACGTAACCTTTTTGAGATTATTGCAAAGATTATATTGTTCCTACATCTCAAATACATTTGCTTCTTATGTTTTCCAGAAATTTAGAGCATTTATCATTTGAGGATCTCATCCATATCCTCTCAAGCACATTGAATAGATATTGTCGAAAATTGCATTGTGTTGCAAAGATTAACTTCAGTAAAGTGAACATTGTAGATACCATCGCAGCTTGAAGAAAATTGCATATTTGAAATTAGCTAGTGTATAGCTCCTCCAAAAGAACAAAATTGCAGATGCAAATAATCATCTCAAGTATAGCACATTTCTCAATTCAACCATCCTATATGAACTTGCAATTGTTTTTGTTTGTAAGTTCTTATGTATTTTTGGTACTTGCATGTGTGTTTTTGTAAGTATCAAACATGAAGAAAAGTTGAATTGTATTGTATGTGGGTGCATTTTTTACTGAGACTAACACCCCTTACCTTTTAAGGTTTGAATCTGCTAAGTTGTATTTGTAAAGGGTGGAGTTGCAAGAAGCCCTATGTATGTTTGTCTTCCTATACTTATCCTCTTCCACCTAATAGGGGTTAACATGATGTCAAGGTTCAAGCTTCGAATCCTCCTTTTGATAATAAGCAGTCATGGCCTTCTTCAAGTAAGATAGAGTAAGGGAGTTGAGTGGAAGTCAGTTTGGCCATATTTAGAGATGTGCCCACATAGACAAAAGAGAACCATTTATAAAGTACTCATGTGTTTTGTGTCTAGTGTTGACACCTTGAGACTCCCCTCTCTTCCATGTTTCTCATGTGTTTTGTGTCTAGTTGTGACACCTTGAGACTCTCTTCTCCTCAAATTATTCATGATAGGGGGGAATGAAGACTGTAAAAAACAACCGAGCCGAAACAAGCGATCCTGTGAAGAGATATGTTCAACTAAGCTCCAAATTCAGTCGTCATCCTAAAACCATCGATATCAAGAGCACCTTCATTTAGCAAAAGACAGTGCAAGCTTCTAGATAACTTACTTGGAAAAATATTGTCAAGATGGAAATGTTCAGTAAGTGGTAGTTGCTCACTTGTTGTTTTCAACTCTCCAGTTGGTTCGTGGTTAGCCTAAAATCACCAATATAGCAGAAGACTCTAGCCTCTTATAACTTATACTAGAGAACCTCTGAGACTTCATTCCAAGATCCATACATAACCTATGAGACTGTGCACCAAGTTCAATAGTTGTCGGTCAACCTCAAACCACACACATAATAGAATATTTTATCTTCTACTAGAACCATTGGTTGGTGGTCAACCAAAACCACCCCTTAAGAGAGCTCTTGTATTTAGTAGAAGACAGTGCAAGCTTCTGCGAACATGCTTGGCATAGTGGTTTGTAAATATTTTTATTCAACTCTCTTCTTTCTCTTAGACTCATATACACCTTTTAAGATGGGAATTGTTGGGAACGTAATCCTTAGGGTTAGCTTATTCCCATATTATTTTATTATTATTATTCACATCCTGTTTCATGAGAAAAGGAACCAATGAGTCTAAGGGGAGACCAAGAGACCTCTTGGAATATGAGCTCCAAGGGTCACTTCTCATTGTATATATGTACATTAATTAATGAGAAGAAAGTGAGCTTAACACCTATCTCTTCCTGTATTTTGGTTATTATTCTTGTGTGGATTGGACTTCTAACTGCCAATCATTCCTATGACCAAATGGGATTCTAACACTTATTTATTGGAACAAGGTTGGATGTTGAAATAATGTAATTTTGAAGAATATTATACTCGTACTTTAGATTTTTATTATTCCTTCTTCAGGAGATGACACTGATGTAAAGGTCATGTAAAAGTCATGAGGAAAACCCTTCATTGTAAGTCGAGTCAATAACACCCCTAAAAGAATAATATAATTATTATTGTGAGATTTCCTAGGTAGGTAAGCCCTATCAGTTAGACAGCTCGACCCAATTAGGTAAAATGTTAGTTGGAATATTAGTATAAATAGGGAGGTACCCTCCCTCATTTATACACACACTCACACTCATGTATTGCACAAGAGAGAGAAAGAAGGATAGTCAGAGAAGAGGAGGACAAGTGTCTTTGGTGTTTTGGATATTATGCTTGGGGTTTGGTCTCTCTCTTATGAGACCTTGTTCTTTGATCATTACATTCTGCTAATCTATATTGAGGAATTTTTGCTGAGTTTTTCCCTTTTGGGTTTCCCAACGTAAATTTTTGAGTACCCTGTCATGTTGTGATTTTATTTCTTTCAGTAATCCTATTGCATATGGTTGTGATGCTAAAAGTTTATAGATCTAGTATAACCATTAAAAAATTAACATTGAAACCCAGGTGGTATACACAATTGAATAAATGAATCCATCTTTGTGCAACTTGTAGATATCGGCTTTAATGCCCAGGGATTTTGAAGGATGTATGGGTCTCTTGTTTTAATGCACAAGTTCACCATTGGGTTGTATATCAATATGATGTTCAATGATGGCAGGGTTGAGTCATAGCATTTTGGCATAGGACCAAGAAAAAACATAATGGAAATCCTAAAATGAGGATTCTAGGAGATGATCTCTTCATGGATACGAGATGCGCCTAAAAGGATAGTCTCAAAGAAACTGAGTTTGACCAAAATGTCCACCTAGATGTTGGGAGAGATATTGGCCATATTAGCTTCTTCAAATTCATCCAAAACAATGATCATGTTCTTGAACCAATCAACATTACTAGGGCGAATAAAATTTTTAGACTCAATGGACATGTAATAACCCAAAAATTCATAAAAATTTAAAAATTTTCATGCAACATAAAATGTCAAGATGTCATTGCCAATGAACCATTAACTGTAAGCGGATATTTAAACAGTTAAAAATAACAAAGAGCATTCTTTTCTTTGGTTCTGTATAACTTATTAGCTTATCTTAAAGTACTATGTTAGTAATGTTAAACATAGCAGTTTGTGTTTTTCAGAAAGTGAGAAAAGAAAACTGCATCTTAAACTGATGCTAAGTGTGTTATTGTCTTCTTTTGTCAACGAGGAAAGAATATTAGATGTGATCGGGGATTACTTAGCTTACAGCTAATGCAGTGAAATGATGGTTCTTTTACAGGTTCTAACAGGTAAGCAGTTTGTTCCAGTAAAAATTCCAGATCAAGAAAGATACTCCACTAGCATAAGATAAAATCCTAGTAATTTAAAAATGTTTGTTTGCAGCTTGACCCTAAAAGTGGTAACGTTGACATTGCTAAAGTCATCAAACTGCATAAAGATGGTAAAACAAAAATGTGGAAGGATGGGTTCTATGCATGTTCAGTTTACCACCAAAATGGAAACCAATTAATTCATCATGTAGTTTTCAACTATTTGCTTAAATTTTTAAAAATGAAATGTTTAAGAATACTTCTACTTCTGCTCATAAGAATTTATGATCTAACGTTTTTATAAAAGAAAATATATTTTTCGCATGCACATGCCTATAATTACATATCTATCGTAAACCAATTGGAGTATGGTTCTATTCGTGTTTAATTGAATTCTTTTGTAAACATTACATACTCTATGTTGTTGATCTATTACTTGGTTTTCTTGTTTATAAAACTTTTGCTTTCTATGAGCTCTTCTTTTCAATAATGACATTATGCTTGTTAAAGTATTAACATAATGACCCTTGCTCCAGGGTTCCTATAATTAGGTGTTTTTCATAATAGATAGATTATCTTTCTTGACTCTTAAACTGCCTTTTTAAAAAATCAGACATTAATTTATAAATGAAACTCTTATAAGAGAGAAGAAAGGTTGCACGTACTTGTATTTCCAACTACACATTGTTGTGCAGAGATTGGTCTAAGGTATCATTCATATTCGATTGAGTTCTTTCTAAAACTTTAAAACTCTACTTTAGTAACCTTCTAAACCATGTCTTCTCACCTAGCTCTCTAGTATATCCACCTAGCTTTGACTAAACTTTCAATTACAATTGTTATAAATTGTAAATTTCTTAATGTATTGTTATCATCATCTGTGTTAGAGAAATCTTGTAATTGCTTGTGCTTTAGGTATACCCTACATAAAAATAATTTCAGAAGTATAAGAAATTGCTTTCTATCTCCAAGTTCTATGTGAAATACTTCAAGGGAGGATTAGATTACCCCTTCCAATGATGTTTTACTATTATAAGTGTAGTCCTTTATTTATATTCTATAAACAAACATAGTTAGAATGTAATTACTCTAACTTGTCTAAAAGAAAATAGCAAGTTAGCACTATTTTGTTTATCCTATAGTTTTTAAAACTAGGAAATCAAAATAACAAGGAAAAACAACATTATCTATAAAAAGCATACTTATGATATGGTTTTGACTTTACTTCACAATGATTTTTGCAGATTGGAAATCAATATAATCAACTATAGTGTCAAACCCACGATTGTGATAATAATTGGGGACACGTGGTAGGTGAATAAACAATTAGGTTTGTTGACTTAATAATAGTTGTCCAAACCCTATCTTCACGTTGTAAAGGGTTCTTTTGGTTGAGGAGCGGCCGAGTTGGGAGCTTGTGGCCGCCATGGTTTTTGTTAAAACTTCCACATAGATAAGCACTAGTCCTTCATAACCCCGTGAGCTTGTGTAGGTTGATAAAATACTATTGTTTAGAGGCTTGTTGACTATCAAAGAGGTATTTGAGAATTGGAACTGTTTTCGCCGTCGTCTTGAGTGACTGCGGGGGTTTGCTTACTATGCAAAGTGGATAAGAATTTCTAAAGTGAAGAGTTGCATCTGCCTTTTACTTGTTTGCTTCCTCCTTGTGGTTTTATCCCTTCTAGTTCGTGGCTTGGGGTTTTGTTACATTTCGCGCAATCACATTCCCAGGGCTTTACCTTTTTCGATGTGCCATCGAGCTGGGCTTGGGTGGCTTCCACGACTTCACCACTACACAGCTTACAAGGTAAAAATTCCTAAATTCCTTTCAGTTTATTAATTAACAGGGTTTTCATTATTGTTTTAATAAAATGACTAACAACGCTACTGTGTTCTGTGTGCAGGTTTCTCCAGACTTGGACTTGAAGCTGGAAGAAAAACTACCCTCAGTCTTCAGCACTTATCCCCTCAAAAACACTTCATCTAGTCCCCTCCATCGAATTTCTCATGTGCACTTCATTCACTCAGAATGATCACAAATATAGAATGAGCAGCCTCAGTTGTCTTCAGTGGGAAGTTTTATATGAATGCCTAGGTTTTCTGGGTCAGTTTTTACTTAATGAGCCACCTGCTCCTGTTCCACTTTCTTGGGGAATCATGACCACAAATATAGGGAAGTTGCCACCTGCAACAACTAGAAGTAGTTTGAGGATGTTGCCACTTGTCAATATGCTCTCAACCCAATCTCCTCCACCAAGTGACCAGTAAACACTCATTTAACAGCTTCCCCAAGCTGTTGTCTCATCTTTTATTTATTTAATAATAAAATATTCTGCAATACATTAAATTATCCTTGACCCCACTTGGTCATTAATTACAAACTTTAACATAAAATATAACATAATGTTTCTCAATAACATAAAATTGTTTTTCAAATTGAGGCATGTGACATACACACCCCCTTAATTTAAAACATCGTCCTCGATGTTATTTATTCCTCGTCCTCAAAATTTCCCTAAAATAGAATTGGATATGCATCCCGCATATGAATTTCCAATTCCTAGGTGGCTTCTTCTGGACTAAGGTGCTTCCATTGCACCTTCACCTGACCAATGGTGCAATTCTGAAGCAAGATCTCCCTCCTTTCGAGGATACAATCCGGTTCCACCAAAAAATCTCCTTTGGGTTCTACCTACACATCATTGCAGTTAATAACATGAGTAGCATCATGTACATATTTTTTTAATACAGAAATATGAAAAACATTGTGAACTCTTAAGTTTGGTGGTAAATCTAACTGATATGCTACATGTCCTATTCTGGACAATATTTCAAAAGAACCGCAATATCGATGTGCTAACTTAGCACAACTACCTAACCTCAGAGAACTCTTTTAAGGTCTCACCTTAAAAAAAACATGTTCACCTACCTGGAACTCCTTTGGAGTTCGTTTAAGATCTGCTTGACTTTTCTGTCGATCTTAGGCAACTTTCAAGTTACCTTGTACCTGTTTTACAATCAACTCCATCTCTTTTAATAATTCAGGTCCTAATACTAGCCTGTCAACTGGATTACTCCTAGAGATGGGGGTCTTGCATTTCTTGCCATACAAAATTTCAAAAGGACTATATCTAGTTGAGGCTTGATAATGATTATTGTAAGCAAATTCTACTAGGTGTAAGTAATATTCCCATTTACCTGGCTGCTCCTTTACATAGTTTCTGAGCATATCCTCCAATACCTGATTTACTCTTTCGGTTAGTCCATCTGTTTGAGGATGGAAAGAGGTACTGAAGTTTAATGTAGTATTTAATCCTTTAAATAAAGACGTCCAAAAATTGCCCGTAAACTTAGGGCCTCTGTCTGAAATTATCACCTTCGGTATTCCATGTAACAAAAAAAATTCTTTTAAGAAAATATCAGCAATATTTACAGCTTTATAAGTAGTTTTTATAGGTATAAAATGAGTTGCTTTACTCAATTTATCAACAACTACCATTATTGAGTCATTTAAGTTTTGATTTTTAGGTAGTCCCGTGATAAAATCAAGGCTAATTATCTCCCACTTCCAGCTAGGAATAGGTAATGGTTGAAGTAGCCCAGCTACATGCTGATGTTCAGTATTTAGTTACTGACATTCAAAGCACTTAGCAATGTATTCTTCCAATTCATTTTTCATGTTTGGCCAAAAATAATCCTTTCTTAGCATGGTTATAGTTTTCTGATAACCTGGATGTCCAGAATAAGGATTTTTATGAATTTCGTTTAAAATTAGCATCTTAATCTTATGTACATTAGGTACGTATAGTTTATCTTTATACAATAATAATCCTTTTTTGTTCAAGCTATACCCTGTACTTAGACTTTCTATTAAATTTTCTCTTACCTTTGCATGTAATTTTCGATAATTTTCATCTTGTTATATTCCATCTTCTAGCTGTTCTTCTAAATCTGTTTTATAGGTGCTGATTGCTGCTGTAAAATTCAGTTTTGTATTTCTGCTTAATGCATCAGTAACCTTATTTTCTTTTCCTTTAATATGTTGAATTTCAAAATCATATTCACTAAGAAAAGCTAGCCATCTAGCTTTCCTAGCATTTAAGTTAGGTTGATCCAATAGATATTTTAACCCTTTATTATCTGTCATTAATATAAAATTCCTTTCGATTAAATGATGACGCCACATTCTCAAGGCATGTATGACAGCAGCTAACTCTAAGTCATAGGTTGCATGATTTTTCTCATGAATCTTCAGCTTTCTAGACTCATAAGCAATGACATGTCCTTCCTGAGTTAAAACTCCACCTAAACCATCATTACATACGTCAGTACATACTATAAAATCTTTATTAGGGTCAACAATTCTTAATATTGGTGCGGTGGTTAATAATGTTTTTAAATTTTTAAAGCTGTCTTAACACTTCTGACTCCACTCGAATTTCTTCCCTTTCTTTTGTAAAGAAGTTATAGGATTTGCAATTCTTGAAAACCCTTCAATAAATCTTCGGTAATAGCCAGTAATCCCCATGAATGATCGGATGTCAGTTACGTCTTTTGGGACTGGCCATTCCTCGATTGCCTTTATCTTTTCAGGGTCGACATAAATTCCTTCTTTAGTCACCACATGACCCAGATACTGAATTTTATCCTTAAAGAAGTCACATTTACTAAATTTTGCGTAGAGTTGATGTTCTCGTAACTCTTGTAGGACAATTTTTAAATGTTCTTTATGTTCTTCTTCATACTTCGACTAAATTAAGATGTCGTCGATGAATACGACCACAAACTTATCAATATATTTATGCATTACATTATTCATCAGACACATAAAAACAACTAGGGCATTAGTAAGACCAAATGGCATAACGACAAATTCATAAAGACCATACCGGGTCCTAAAAGCTGTTTTAAAGATATCTTCATCTTTGATTCGGACCTGGTGGTAACCAGATCGTAAATCAATCTTCGAAAATACCGTTTCTCCACATAGCTGATCAAACATATCATCTATGTAGGGTAATGGATATCTATTTTTGATAGTCATTTTTTATAGTTGACGGTAATCTATACACAGTCGTAGAGTTCCGTCCTTCTTCTTAACAAAAATAACAGGCGCTCCCCAGGGAGACACACTGGGTCTAATATAATTCTTATCGATAAGTTATTTTAACTGTGACTTTAGTTCATTTAATTCCAATATATTCATCCGGTAAGGGGATTTTGAGCTAGGAACTGCACCAGGTACCAGCTCAATAGTAAAGTCTAACTTCCATTTCGGAGGCAGTCCCAAAATTTCTTCTGGAAATACATCTGAATAGTCGCTTAGGATCAGAATGTCCAATTTTAATTTATCTTTGTTATTAGTATTTTATTCATTAATTACTGTTACAGCAAAGGATTTACAACCCTTCCGTACAACTCTCTTAAGCTGCAATGCAGAAATCTGTCTTATGGTTATTTTCCTAGGGATTCCTTTTACATTTACTGTCTCTAAATCATTATTTATGCAAGTAAAGGTTTTATCAAAACAATTCAGGACTACCCTATGTTGTTCTAGCCAATCCATACCAATTAACATATCATAAGAACCCAAAGGTAAAACATTAAGCTTAACAGAGGTTTTAAACTGATCCATTGTTACAGTACAATTCTTAACAAAGCTAATTATCTTTCTCTTTGCACTAGTAGCTAGCTGGACTAACCAAGACTTTGCAAACTTTTCAACTGATAGCTTACATTTTTCTACTAAATCAGGAGAAATATAGCTTAAACTAGCTCTTGGATCGATTAAAATAGATATATGTATTTGATTTAGCTTACCTTCCACTTCCACCATGGAAGTTTGATAATCGGCTTGCATGTTCTCCAATGTTGCATTGATCCTGGGAATTGTCCTTGCTAGGTCATCGACAGTCATCTCCTCCTGTATAGTGTGTATATTGCTAACATTCTTCTTCCGATTGGGGAAAACCGGTGCATAATGCGAACCATTACATTCCCAGCACCTTATTGGTTCTTTTCGTTCAAAATTCATGGTATAATTACCATGATTATTAATAGATTCTGTGTCTTTGACCATTTGGATTGGTCTGTGAATTACTTTTGTTCCCTTGTAAATTTTTACTAGGAAAATTTTGTGTGTTATTATTCTTAAAATTTCGGTTAGGTACAAAACATTTATTCTTATGTTCAAAATTATTAGTTTTTTTTGCCTTCCAATTTGTCATAGTTTCCTTTTTGTGATTCTATTCATAACAGAAATTCGCCTTTCTCATTGCTTCTTCTAAAGTTTTCAAATTGTCATACTCAATTCTGTCTTTTATATGATAGGGTAAACAATTGAGAAACTGCTATACCTTAGGCTTCTCATCCACAATATACAACACATACCTGAGTAGACTTAGAAATTTACTATTTAGTTCTTTCATATTCATTGTTCACAGTTTTAGTTCGTAAAATTCCTTAGCCCTCTCCTCATAGTACTGTTCAGACAAAAAATTCTTCTTGAAATATTTCTTAAATGTACTCCAATTAATGTTTTTCTCCCTAATACCTTTTACTCTTTTTAGGTCTTGCCACCAAATATCTACTTTCCCAGTGATATTATAAATTGCCATCCTGGCTTTTAGTTGATTAGAGTAGTTATAAATTTGAAAATATTTCTTCATCCCGGACAGCCATGATTCTGCCTCTTCTCCCTTCTCAGTTTCACCATTAAAGGTTGGTGGCTTGATTTTCTTGAATTCTCCAGAGATTTCCTCTTAAGGTTTAAATTTTCTCTTCCTAGTATAATAATTATCTTCACTACTATCACTAGTACATTGATAATTTTGTTTATATGAATCACCATACACTTTGTTACAGTTGATTTTACCACACATGGTGGATCACACCTTTATGGCCTTCCCTATCCCTTTGTAGAGTCTTTAGACCCCATGGACCATTTTTATACCTTTGATGTTTCCAATATCATCCCTAAAAACATACAATAATTTCCATACGTGACTTTTAATCCCTTTCTCGCGTATATACGTGGATTTGACCCTTAAACCCGCGTACATCAGGATGTGTGCAAAAGGCCAAATGATTTTGGAGTTTTCCTTGATGTGGATCCGAGTCACTTGTCTCTTGGCCTTCCATATGCCTTGAGATAGCTCGGATTCGACCTTCCATTACCCCATTGAAGAGCTACATAAGGAACCCTTTGGATACATTGAAGGAGGAGGAATTGAAGAGCAAGAAAACTATAGTCCATTGTTGCCAGAGCTTATACTTGAGTCTGCATCCCTTTGCCCCTTGGAGCACTTTGTGTTATTCCCAAGCTTTCCTTTTGCTTGTGAGCTTGCTATCAAGAGATGGAGGATTGAAGTGGTGGAGGCCCAAGTGGGGGACTCAGTTTCTCCGATTCGTAGACGTGCCAACAGAGGTTGTCACTATTGTAATCTCTGTTTTATATCAATAGAAATATCTTTTCCTGTCCAATAATGTGTATTTGATCCATGGATGCTTTTAAATGCTTATATGTTATTGATTACATATACTAGAGTAGGTCTAACACAATTATATATAGCATGCTTGTCTTGTTTACTGAATGTTGAGGAATAAAATTGCTAATACAAGCAAGATTGGAAAAGCTCAACAGGGATCTACATCAACCGTCTGGAATAAGGCACAAATCGAGATCCTTTAGTGTTAGATATTTGGTTTCTCTTGCATATAGGGAAGGATTGATTTCTAGAGTTAATTTGTCTATTGTGGTACCCCAAGCCATAGGAATTTCTCTCCGTAACAGAATTGGTGACTCCGCTGGGGAGTTCTTGCTCATTTTTCCTTTGGGGGTTTTTATCGGCATTCAATGTTCTTGAATTGGTCTGATTTCTCTGTTTCCGAGTTGGGTATGGGGGCATGTTTTCTTGGTAGTGTCTGATAAGAGTGAATTTTGTCTCAGCTTATATGTTTTCCTTCATTTTTATCTCTTTTTCTTCTTGTATGTGAGTTTTTTCCTAACAGTCACGTGTACACGCGGTTTTGACTAAGATATTCGCGTATATACGTGGGTTTTCTCTACACAGTCGCGTATGCCCTGAGTTTTTCCTTTTAGAGGAAGATTGAGTGTTGCTAGGTGAGTTTTGATGATTGATGAGTCTCCTTATGTGCTTCTTGAGTCTCTATACACCTCTGTTTCTGACCAGAGACGCCTTTTAGGGTAAAATTTTTTTAAGAATGTTCTTGTCATTGCAGTTTCGATTTTTTGTTTTTGGATTAGTGCATTAGGTCTCTTTTACCTTAGTGCTTTGCGTGGGTGCTGTTTGATAGTGCTTGTAGATTCTGGGGCTGGTAGAGTCATTCTTTTGCTTTGTTATCTCATTTTTATTCAAAAAATCCAACAATATTTGCTTCTTTGCATCATTATGCATCATTGCACTTTGCATTTTGCATGGTACTTGTACTAGGTTTGCTTAGAGAAGTATTATTTAGGCTTTCATACAGGAATGATTGTATTTGTCATTTGAAGAAAATTTTTCATTTCACGTAGTAGCATGCCCTATTTTTCATTCGACACAATGCATTTGCATTGATTGTTAGGTGTGAATTTTACTTCATGTTGCGTCATAACACCATTGGTTGCACGATCATCTACCTTTTTTAGCAATAAGCCAAATAAAGTCAACGCTTAATTAAAATGGATTACACTATTTTATTTTATAGGGTACACCAACAAGATTAGGTTTTAGGGTCTTGGAATAGTTCATTGTGATTAAATTCTCCAAGACCACTAAACAACAACATGTATGTGTCTGTCCAGGTGAGAGTGTGAAATTCCTTGGTATAATTAGTGTTTCTCAGGATCCTCCTCTTACAAGGGAGTTAAGCACGGGGCAGTGTGAGCGGTTATTTATTAGGATGACCCCTAGTCATAACTAGGTAGCACCGAATATATTTCCAGGATTGTATTTGTATCTGGGGGCTCTTTTGAGAGTTTTGGGCTTTGCTACTCTGCCCGTATGGTCAATCCCTTCTGCGATTGTCCGCCTGAGCATTGATTATATTGAGGTGACCTTAGTTTCCTTACCTAGGTTATTAAGGGGGTACTTCGCAGGGGTTATTCTGCAAGTGTCCCGGCTAGGTTGGGGTCAGACAACATAGTTGCTATATGCGTTGAAGCTGAGGGCCACAATAATTGGCTATGAACCTCTGCTTGTTGTGTATGGGAGTCTCAAGCCTCTCCTAGGCGAGACATACCTACTTCATTTGGGAGCTCACATATCCTACCCTTGTTTTCTTGTGATTGGCTTTAGATTATATAGGTGTATGCTCTGTGCATGCTAGCTTGCTTAGGTTTTGCGTAATTAGAAGAGTCTTTTTCATTTTTTGAGTCATTGTGGATTCGGGTGCGGCACTTCACCATTCTCGTCATTTAGCAAGACTTCTGCCTTCTACATCTCCTCCTCCTTTGGGAGAGAGAAATAGACAGTCCAGGAAGACTACTTCTCACATTGATTCACACACGATGGGAGATCATGAAGATGAAATTCCCGAGTTGTCTTCTCCACCTCATGAGGTTGGGGAAGAAGATCCTACTCTTGTATATGATCCTTCACCTGATATACCTACACACTCTAGGTACGATCCTTCACATGATATACCTACACACTCTAAGTGTGATCCCTCATTCACAGGTTGTTGGTATTGGATTTTGGGCGATGAGACTCATCATGAACCTACGAGCACTAGTTATGTTAGTTATGGCATGTATAGTATCCCTACACATGATCTGGCACACCATGCCGAGTCAGAGTTTGAACCTAACACTACGCCTGGGGGAATTCTTATTCCTTTCCATGTGGAGAGATTTGGGAGCATGAATCACATTACACCCTCCATCCTAACGGTGGAGGCTACATCACATGTTCGTCCTAGACGTGGTGTTAGTAGTTCTATTCGGATACCAGAACCAAGACGAGTGACTATAGGGAATACCACTTACATCACTTCACATGTCCCTTCGTCCTCTATTCCTAGTTCATCGAATGCTATTCCTCCCCCTCATTCACGTGGTCTTTCGGGCCGGAATGTTGCTACTAGTCATGTTCGTACTGCTGCTACTCGCGTAGTTGTGTCTCATAGTTAAGTACCTCGTATTGTCTTGGGAGGTCATATTCCTACTTCTGGAACGTCCTATGGTCTATCGTAGGGAGTTCCTCATATTCCTACTTATGGATTTTCTCATTGGACATCCCATGGGACATCTTATGGAGCTTATCATGGACAATATTATGGACCACAGTATGCACAGAGTTATTCACCTTATGGGTATGGGTATCAAAAACCCGCTTACTCCCCGAATTATGGCTTTGTAGCTCCAAATAGTCAATGTACACCACATTATTGTGCTTCCATGCCACCCTGCATGGGTCAAACGGGAGGAGGACACTATGGCCATGGCCATGGTGGTTACGGTAGTCAGTCTTATGTGAACCAAAACTATCAAGGAGCGTAGCATCGACCTGCTCAACCTAGTCTCCCTTTCCTCACAATGTTAAATTTACCTGACTTGTCAAGACTAACGAATGACCCGGTATCTCATGACCTGGCTTGGCCAGCTGTCCCTACCAAGCTTCCCTCGGACATTCCCAAATTTGAGGGAAAACCAGGAGAAGATCCTAGTGAACATGTTACTACATTTCACCTTTGGTTCTCTTCTAATTCCTTACAAGATGATTCGATTTGTTTAAGGCTGTTTCAACGCACCCTCACCGGGCCTGCATTGAAATGATACATAGAGTTACCTATGGGGGCATTTGTTTTGTTTGATGACCTAGCTATGACTTTTCTGAATCACTTCCAACTACCAGTTCATTACGACGTTGGTATAGAAATCTTGTCGACATTTTGGCAGGACAAAGCCATGCATATTTCGGACCATATCCAAGAGTGGCGTAGACAGAAGAGATTGATTAAAGCCTTCATACCGCCAGATTTTCTCCTCGAGTGGTTCCTTAAATCGTTATTGCCTTATATAGCGAAGGATGTTTCTACGTCTGGAGTTCAGAATGAGGAACAAGCCATTTTTAGGGCACAGGAATTGGATTTGATTTATGCTCAATCTAGATTATTATATGAGATCATTCCTAACGCTCCACGTTCTAGTTTCGACCCTAAGGTCAAACATGGACCACATGCCGATGGCATTGTTGGTTGTATGAGTACCAAACCTACGGATTTAGTTGTGCAACAGGTGAGTCAGTTGTCTATCAACCAATCTGCCTCAGGACAAGCCATGGCTTCATCTCAACCCACCCAAATGGTGAATGTGCTTTCGATGTAATCGTCGGACCATAAGGGTAACCAACAACACAAAAGGAATAAGAAAAAGGGTAAAAAAAATTGTAAGGGTGGGAATAGGAATGAAAATGCCAATTCTAATGACAAGAATGCCCGCAATGATGGGGGGGACAAGCAGTCTAAAACATAAGGTTAAGTTTCCTTGCAAGTTGTGTAAGGATGACCACCTCACTCACTTGTGCCCTCGTATGGAAGATGCCTCTAGATTCATAGCACAGGGCCCAACTATGCTTACCAACTCTTTACCACATAATCAAAACATGAACTCGAGGACCCATGATCAGTCTGGTGGAGATCAAGATCTGCCGGAAGCCAATAGTGGTCATGGTTGCATAAATATGGTGCATGCTACTAAGGTTGTGACTCGTGCGAAGGACTATTGTTCATCACAACCAGACATTGGAAAAGAACCTGCTCCACTCGATAGTCCTTTGCGTATTGAAAAACCTGTGGATAAACCTGAAGTCACACCTCGCATTCCTAAGGGAGTCCTAAAGTGTTCGGGACACATTCCTAATTCCCAAGCCGCCCAGAACTATTCAGTTGTCGAGGATTTGGGCCACTCCTTGTGCAATGTCTGCACTTGAAGTACTTCAGAGTTGTCCTTTGCAAAGGAAGGCTTTGCTTTCTGCTCTTGGTGTTAACGATGATAACTCTTCCTTCGTCATCAAATTTGAAACTGTGGGACTACAGCCTCGCTTGCCTTACTACGTGTCTCTCTTGATTCATGTAGAATGTCTTAACATGACCGCCAAGCGCACTGTGATTGATGAAGGTGCTGCTGCTTCTGTGATGTCTTTGTCGTGTTGGAAGGGTTTGGGTTCCCCTGAGCTGTCTAAATCCGCTACCATGTTGACTGTTTTTGATGGTAGATTGTTTCGGCCGCACAAAATTCTTCCTTCTCTTAAGGTCTGTTTGGGAGGGAAGATCGTCACGATTGAGGTCGAGGTGGTTGATGCGCCCCTTGACTACAATCTATTATTGGGTAGGAACTGGATGTATAGTATGCAAGTCGTAGCTTCTTCTCTATTTCAAGTTGTATGCTTTCCATTTAAAGGGAAGATTGTTACGATTGATCAGACATCATTCAAAAATCCGAGTGTTACCGCATCATCGGGAGCTTTTATCCTGATTATCGATCATTCTTAGCCGACAACTGGGAGTGTGGGTGTTGGCATGTATCCATCCCTTATGGGAAGCTTTAGTTTTCATGCACCCGTTCTTATGATCGGGTCTAGTTCCGGTGGGGCTTCGTCTTGATTGAGATTGGTGTCTTTTCACACTTCCCATATGGAAGATCCTTGGATCCTTCCTACACAGAGTCCTTTGAGTAAGCCTCATTAGAGGAAATTTCAACTCAAAATGGGCCTCCTAAAAAAAATTTAAAGAATAATAGTTAAAATAATAAAATAATATTTATTAATTTTGGAGGAAGAAAAGAAAAAAACTACTTTTTGTTTGTATTTTCGACATATCTTCTTGTGTTTTTACTCAAATTTCGATCGGGAGAGCTCGTTGGATACAGAATTGAATTCCGCATCCAATGAGTACCCACTCGGCATACTTTTGATGGACCCCGCTATCTGAAAAACAAGAAATACTTGAAAAAATGTGATGATGATGTTATCATCACGTTTTTTTAGGTATTTCTTGTTTTTGGGGTAGCTGGGTCCGTCAAAAGTATGCTGAGTGGGTACTTGTTGGATGCAGAATTTAATTCCGCATCCAACGAGCTCTCCCGATCGAAATTTGAGTAAAAACACGGGGAGATATGTCGAAGATACAAACAAAAAATGTAGTTTTTTTATGATACCTATCCCCAAATTTATATTAAAAAAGTGTTTAATACCTATGCGGTATTTAAAATTTAAAGCAATTTCATTGGCTAGCACATGATGACATGGAATTTGAATTAAAGTTAAAAAGGCCCATTTTGAGTTGAAATTTCATCTAATGATCGAAACGGATATGTCGTTGCCTGTAGCAATGATAGCATATCAAGCAAATCTTGAATGTGTTGCAGAGCCTAGTCCTTCCTCTTCGCAGATAGAGGAGGAGGACCCATATGTGCTGCCTGCATGGGCAATTGAGTCTTCTCACGCACATGATTGCCTTGATAGTGTTTTTCCATCAAATGAAGCTATTATTGAGGCCATGTCTGGAGTTGAGCCACCTTGGGAAGAGTTACATCATAGATCTTATTTTCTTCCTAAGCTTTACCGTTTGGAGTGTGAAGAATTTAGGGAGATTCTTAGTGAGAGAATTGGTAGTCCCGTGGTTCCATTAAGCTCTCCTTGTCTGATGGTTGATGGAAACATGGTGAATATATCTCCTACCATCCCTATCAATATCTCTCGAAATCCTGGCAAGATTGAGAATGTCTATATTGGGGCAGAATGTTCCCATGCTGATATTCAAGAGTATACCAAGCTGTTGAAAGAGTTTCGTGATGTATTTTCTTGGTCATACGAGGAAATGCTAGGTATCGACCCTCGCATTGTTGAACATGAAATTAAAACTTATCCCAATGCTAAGCCTGTTCGACAACGCTTATGTGAGGTAAATCCTAGAAAAGCACTCACGATTAAGGCTGAGATATAAAAGTTGTTAAATGTCATTTTTATCTATCCCGTTCCCTTAATGGAGTGGGTTTCAAACCCCATTCCGATTAATAAGAAGCAGGGAGTGATTCGTATATGAACTGATTTTTGTGACTTGAATCGTGCCTGTCTTAAGGATAATTTTTCCACACCATTTATTGATCAAATTTTGGATGAGTGTGCGGGAAGCGAGGTATTTTCCTTTATGGATGGCTTTTCTAGATACAATCAGATCCATATCAAACCCGAGGACCAACATAAAACTGCATTTAATTGTCCTTGGGGTACCTTTGCATATTGGAAGATGCCTTTCGGCCTTAAAAATGTCGGAGCCACATTTCAGCGGGCTATGACCTCGATTTTCCATGATCTCAAATCGATTATTGAATTCTTTTTGGATGACCTTGCTGCTCATTCTCTTCAAAGGATGTGTTATTTCTACCATTTGAGATTAGTGTTTGAAAGATGCCACCATTACTTGGTTAGGTTAAATCTTCATAAATGCATCTTTTGCGTGAATTCTGGATGCTTATTAGGTTTCATTGTCTCCAAGGAGGGTATAAGAGTCGATCCCTTAAAGGTTGAGGCAATACTTCAATTGTCTCCCCCGAGAAACATTAGACATCTTCAATGTTTGCAAGGCATGGCAAATTTCTTGCGGAGATTCGTGGTTAATTTTGCCAATTTGACTAGAGGCTTTATGCATCTTTTGAAGAAGGACACTACCTTTTTCTAGGATGAGCAAGCCCAGGAGTCCTTTGATGCACTTAAACAAGCCTTAGCATCGGCCCCTGTGATTAGTCCACCCAACTATAGCCATGAATTTTTACTTTATGTGGTCACGTCCATGGAGACGATTGGTATGGTTTTGGTTCAAGAAGATGAGGAGCTCCATGAGCATCCTGTATATTATTTTAGCCGAAACCTTATAGATGCAGAGATCCATTATTCCCATGTGGAAAAACTTGCTTTAGCTACCGTTCATGCGGTTTGAAGGTTGAGACACTATATTCTCCTTCGCCAGACCTTGGTGGTAGCCCATGTCAATCCATTTCAGTTTGTCCTCACTAGAAGGATGATCGGGGGAAAGTATAATAAGTGGATTTCCATCTTACAAGAATTCGATCTCGAGTTTGTTTCGGCAAAACCGAAAAAATCGTTGATTTTTGCGAAGCTTATATCTGATTTCCCAAGCGAGGAGGAGGAGGAAGTTTGTGAAGATACATTTGTCGATGAGCACATTTTCCTGATCTCAAATTTGGATCCATGGTATGAGGATATCATCATATATTTACAAACATTGAAGGTCCCTACTCACCTTTCACGAGATGAACAATGACAATTACGTCACGTATCCAAGAACTACCTTATAGTGGACAACACATTGTACTGCCGTGGGGTAGATTCCATTTTACGTTGTTGCTTAACTCATGAGGAGGCTGAGCTTGTGCTGAATGATTGGCATGGAGGGACGTGTGATGGTCATTTATCTGGGCTTTGTACAACCCAAAAAATATTGAGAGTGGGTTATTTCTCATCGTCGATATTTAAATATTTTGTCAATGCGGTCAAGAAGTGCCACCCTTGCCAGGTGTTTGCATGCAATATGCCCTCACATCCTACCCTGTTACATCCGATTATCATTACTGGTCCCTTCACTAAGTGGGG
Organism: Pseudotsuga menziesii; assembly: GCA_001517045.1. NCBI lineage: Eukaryota > Viridiplantae > Streptophyta > Pinopsida > Pinales > Pinaceae > Pseudotsuga > Pseudotsuga menziesii. Next base: position 440,741 of record LPNX010629707.1, read on the forward strand.
TCTTGATTTCATGGATTGCAACCCAGCTTCAGCTGGGGGGCATCATCATATTATAGTGGCTTTTGACTATTTCACGAAATGGGCTGAGGCTATGCCCACAGTTAAATCCGATGGTGAGACAGCTGTGCATTTCGTATTCAACTAGATCATTACTCGGTTCGGTATTCCGAAGGAGCTTGTCACTAACCATGGTAGCCACTTTCAAAATTGGATGATGGAAGAGTTGGCCTCGAAGTTAGGGTATAAGCAGGAGCATTCCTCTTCTTATTCCCCTCAAGCGAATGGATAGGTTGAAGCAGTGAACAAATCACTTAAGTCCATTCTCCAACGAACCATCGCACAAAGCAAGACCAACTGGCATATCATGTTATATCCTGCTTTGTGGGCTTATAGAACCATGGTTAAGATTGCCACTAGTTTTTCTCCATATCAACTTGTACATGGAGTGGATTCTGTCTTTCCAGTTGAATGCGGAATCCCTTCATTGAAGCTAGCCATAGAGCTCTTACCAGACACTTCCCCATTGGAGGAACGTTTGGTCCACTTAGAGCAACTTGATGAGTAGCACCGAGATGCCTTAGTGGCTCTAGAAGTAAATAAGCGTTACGTTAAGGTCCAGTATGATAAGTCTGTCTGTCCGAGGAAGTTTAGTGAAGGAGATTTGGTCCTTTTGTGGGATCAAGCTAAAGAACCCTTTGGGGCAGGAAATTTTAACCCCATGTGGCATGGTCCTTACGTTGTCAAACGTGTGTTAGAGAAGGGCACCTATGAGTTAGTATATTACGAGGGGACAACCTTGGCAGAGCCTAGAAATGGGCTCTATCTTAAAAAGTACTATGCATGATCCTTAGCCAAGGATGATTATTGTATATTATTGTACAATATTTTGCATAGTTAGGTTTTTCTTATGGTGATCGGGTTTGTTTATTAGCTTTCTTTTCTTATGGTAGATGTCAATGGAGTCTTCCATCTATATAGGATTCGTTGATGGTGCTAGCCATCACACTCAACACTCAACCTCTGCTGCTTGTGGATGATTTATACTCTTACGAGTCAGCTATTGTCTTTAGGAGGCGTATGTTTAGGGCCCTCTTCAAACAATGTTGCTGAGTATAGTGCCGTTATCGAGCTTCTACGGGATGCCATTTCACATGGTGTTCTCTCTCTTGAGGTACGTCTTGATTCGCAGTTAATAGTGTCACAGTTGAATGGTTTATATCATGTTAGGGATCCAACATTATTACGAAGATTCTTACGTGTGAGATTGTTAGAACGACAATTTGACAACATAACATACATACATGTTCCAAGAATTTATAATCAAGTTGCTGACTCATATGCTAACTATGTGTTATATTGGCATTTGTTGCACAGACCATAAGCTCATCACAAACATACATTTTTACACATGTAAATAAATAAAATAGATCATCATAAAAAAATTTCATTAAACATCCAAAATGTGACAATCCATAAGTTTCATAATACAAAAATGGGGCTTCTGAGCCACCAAAATATAATACACGGTAGTACAAAATGTGTCACTCCCAGGTATCTAAGCCTGGAGAGGAGAAGGGGGGTTCTGATCGTGGAAAGTCACCACGGCTCTAGCTAGCCATCGAAACAACCGCACCCATGCTCATGGTACAACCACCCCCTGGTGCTGCATGGCCTCAGGCATGTCCTCGACTTGCGCCATGGGTACCATATGTGTCAGCCGCACAAATTTTGTGTGGATGCTTTGGAGCGTTCGCTCTGCATCCACACCCATAATGTCATCTCCTCTTCCCCTCCGTCTATGACGAGGGAAACCGTCAGGCTGCCATGGTCCTACATCTGCATACATATGACAGATTGTCACTATGTGTCATCATGCAAAAACATGTCTTTTGGTTCCACAAATCAAAAGACACAAAAAAATTAAATAATTCAAAAACCTTAAAAAGAGAGTTGGGATTCGTTACCAATGTCACCGTATGCTGATCCTGGTGGTAGGGGCATGTCAGGATCTCCCTGAAAATCTATCCTCGCATAGGGGTAATCATCGATGGCAACTATATGCCACCGCCACCATGGAAAGAAATCAGCTGGGTAGGGGTTAGACACCCTACCTCCACCCAGTCTGGGCATCGCATCTTCCCAATGTCGTTGGGCTGAATCTCGAACCCTGTGAGGAGGAACGTCAACTCTAGGGCTGAGCCCCAGAACATGCTCAGTATACTGCTGAAACCAAATTTTCGTATCCTGCCCATCTTGCAGTCGCTGAGCTGTTGCGTCATGTTACTCAATAGTGCAGTACTCCAATTGTAAAATGTGGGTGTCATGCACTCCATTGCATAGAACATCAAGGGCCGCGAGGCCTGGTGGAGTGAGGCTAGCCCTGCTATCCTGCCAAGTGTCAGTAGTATGGCCTTCAGGCCTAGTACCTGTATGGAGTTTGTTGGGATATGAACCCCAACATTCTTCGTGTCCAGATAACAGTATACATCAATATACTCATCAATGGTGAGGCCACCTTAGGGCCCACGAGAATGTAGGTTCACCACTTCCCCCCGTCAGGACAATCCTGTAATGAAGTATATGTCCTCCACCTCTATAGTGAGGGACATCCCATCGATATGGAATGACTCTGAGTCAGGATCCCAGTAGTTTACTGGCATCTGCAGCAGTCTTGGTTTGGCCCTTAAGCCCCCAAGACACCAAAACTTGTATAGCCTACATGCACAAAGAGTTGTTGAGCCATTAGATCGCCCCGTACAACCTCTTCTACATCCCCATGTTCTCTCTCCCTCCATTCTAGAACCATCCTGCACATTTACATTGAGTTTTGGTCATTAGTTGTCTTAAAAAACATTGAACGTGGCTACATATGCCACTGTTTGTAAAACAGCCGCATATGTACGTGACTTTGGGCCATTTTCCCCCATATAGCCAGCCCTATATGCAAAAAATCCTTGATTTTCACGTGGGCCAAAGTGACTATCTTAGAATGGACTAGAAATTGATTTTGATCATGGAAATTCAAAAAATTTACATGCAAATGGAAGAGCAGGGCATGGGAAGTTACTTGGAAAAAACGGTGTCAGATTTCGTCAGACGAAACTCCCGAAATTCGCGTTTGAAGTTGTCAAACGTGTGTTAGAGAAGGGCACCTATGAGTTAGTTGATTACAAGGGGACAGCCTTGGCAGATCCTAGAAATGGGCTCTATCTTAAAAAGTACTAGCATGATTCTCATCTAAGGCTGGTTATTGTATATTATTGAACAGTATTTTGCATAGTTAGGTTTTGCTTATGGTGATCGGGTTTGTTGATTAGCTTTCGTTTCTTATGGCAGATGTCAATGGAGTCTTCGATCTATATAGGATTCACTGATGGTTCTAGCTGTCACACTCAATACTTAGCCTCTGCTGCTTGGGTGATTTATACTCCTACGGGTCAGGTATTGTCTTCAGGAGGCATATGTTTACGGCCCTCTTCAAACAATGTTGCTGAGTATAGTGCCGTTATCGAGCTTCTACGGGATGCCATTTCACATGGTGTTCTCTCTCTTGAGGTACATCTTGATTCGCATTTAATAGTGTCACAGCTGAATGGCTTATATCATGTTAGGGATCCAACATTATTATGAAGATTCTTACGTGTGATATTGTTAGAACGACAATTTGACAACATAACATACATACATGTTTTAAGAATTTATAATCAAGTTGTTGACTCATATATTGCTAACTATGTGTTAGATTGGAATTTGTTGCATAGACCATAAGCTCATCACAAACATACATTTTTACACATGTAAATAAATAAAATCGATCATCATAAAAGTTTTTCATTAAACATCCAAAATGTGACAATACATAAGTGTCATAATACAAAAATGGGGCTTTTGAGCCACCAAAATATAATACACAGTAGTACAAAATGTGTCACTCCCAGGTATCTAAGCCCGTGGAGGAGGAGGGGGGTTCTGATCATGGAAAGTCACCACGGATCTAGCTAGCCATAGAAACAACCACACCCATGCTCATGGTACACCCACCACCTGGCGCTGCATGGCCTCAGGCAAGTCCTCGACTCGCGCCATGAGTACCCTATGTGTCATCCACACAAAGTTTGTGTGGATGCTTTGGAACATCTGCTCCGCATCCACACCCATAATGTTATCTCCTCTTCCCCTTCATCTATGACGAGGGAAACTGTCAGGCTATTGTGGTCCTACATCTGCATACATATGATAGATTGTCACTATGTGTCATCACGCAAAAACATGTCTTTTGGTTCCACATATCAAAAAACTTAAAAAGAGGGTTGGGATTCGTTACCAATGTCACCGTATGCTGATCCTGGTGGGAGGGGCATGTCGAGATTTCCCCAAAAATATATCCCCACATAGGGGTAATCATCGATGGCAACTATCTGTCGCCGCCACCATGGAAAGAAATCAGTTGGGTAGGGGTTAGACACCCTACCTCCACCCAGTCTGAGCATTGCATCTTCCTAATGTCATTGGGTCGGATCTCAAACACCGTGAGGAGGAATGTCAACTCTAGGACTGAGCCCTGGAACACGCTCAAAGAAGAACGTGTTCAGTATACTGCTGAAACTGAAGTTTCGTACCCTGTCCATCTTGCAGTCGTTGAGCTATTGCTTCATGTTACTCAATAGCGCAGTACTCCAATCATAAACTGTGGGTCTCATGCACTCCACTGCATAGAACATCAAGGGCCGCAAGGCCTGGTGGAGTGAGGCTAGCGCCTGGTGGAGTGAGGCTAGCCTTGCTATCTTGCCAAGTGTCAGTAGTATGGCCTTCAGGCCTAGTACCTGTATGGAGTTTTTTGGGATCTAACTCCCAACCTTCTCCATGTCTGGATAATAGTATACAACAATATACTCATCAATGGTGAGGCCACCTCCGGGCCCGCGAGAATGTAGGTTCACCACTTCCCCCATCGGGACAATCTTGTAATGAAGTATATGTCCTCCACCTCTATAGTGAGTGACATCCTGTCGATATGGAATGACTCTGAGTCAGGATCCCAGTGGTCTACTAGCATCTGCAGTAGTCTTGGTTTGGCCCTTAAGCCCCCAAGACACCAAAACTTGTATAGCCCACATGCATGAAGAGCTTGTTGAGCCATTAGATCGCCCCGTACAGCCTCTTCTACATCCTCGTGTTCTCTCTTCCTCCATTCTAGAACCATCCTACACATTTACATTGATTTTTGGTCATTATTTGTCTTAAAAAACATTAAACGCAGCCGCATACATGACTGTTTATAAAACAGTCCCGTATGTACGCGACTTTGGGCCATTTTTCTGCGTATAGCCATCCCTATATGCGGAAAAATCCTTGATTTCCGCATGGGATGAAGCAACTATCTTAGAATGGCCTAGAAATTGATTTTGACCATGGAAATTCAAAAAATTTACATGCAAATGGAAGAGCAGGGCATGGGAAGTTACCTGGAAAAAACGGTGTCGGATTTCGCCGGACGAAACTCTCGAAATTAGCATTTGAAGTTCTGAGCTCAATTGGGTAAAAATTTCAAATGATATATAATGTTTTGAATTTTTTACTATTTATAGAAATTTTTCAAAATTTTGAAAATTTTTACCCCCTTTTCTATAGTTTTGAACCGTTTCTGACCCTTTTCGACCATTTTTTACTAATATGATGATGTAGGAGACCGTTTTGAGCGTCGTTTCGACCATTGTTTTGAACCGTTCGTGCCCATAGAAGGTATGATGTTTAAATTGGCATATAGGTTAGATTTCACCTCCGTTTGCATTTTGTATGACCTTATGACCATTTCATTATAACCTTAGGTACGAACCCATTCTATCCTGTCACGAAACCTTCTTGCTGTTTTAGAAGTGACATGATGTGAATGGTAGAGTTTGACCTTACATGGGTGCCCTAGTTAGTTCCTTGTTTTCATTTGGCCCCCATGCCGACACTTTGTCCTTTAGGGTGTGGGAGTTCGTTGTATAGTATCGCCATGTCATTTTGCAAAATCCTCATACTCCTCTTGATCTTTTGCTGGCATGTTTCCTTAGGACTCCCTTATGTCAAGTTGTAATTACATTATCATGAGATTTGCCTACATTATTGAGCCTTATGTCGGCTTTGCTGAATTTGAGTATCATCCATATAGCCTGAGCTTGTCTCATGTCTAGCCATGCAGAGCCATTTTCTATATCCTTTGTAGCTTGATTCCCTCTTTTTATCAGGAGGGGACTTTCCCCCAAGTGTCGCTATCCTACACATGTGTCCTTGCATTGAGCATAGGTATGTTTCGCTGCTTGGAACTAGTTTGTTTGCCCATTGACACTCCTCTCCTCCTAGTCTGTAACTATAAAGCACTTTTATTCTTTTTCAAGCTTTTCAAAATATTTGAAAAAGTCCAAAAAAAAATAAAAAAACCAAAAATCCAGACAAGAAAAGATGTTATCTTTGGCATCAGTCGAGTCATGTCTCCTTCGAACAGAGCACTGTATATCACATCCGTTGGTTGGGTTAATGGTTTGACTTTAGGAGTTGTACTCATTTCTCTGAGTTTATCTCCACCGACTGGTTAAGATTCCAATCATTATGGAGCCTCTGTCGATGCCTCCTGTGTCACAGAGATGTCCCAGTTTTGTATATTGAGTTTATGTTGCCTACATTTAGTCACCATTCGTCTTTATGCTCTTGTTCGAAGGAAGTTGAAACCTGCGTCAGCCATTCCTCAATTATCTTGACTTTGCATATCAACCATTCCCGGTACAGTTACTGGTTCATGCACATTATGATCGAGTCCTTCCACATCATACAGCTTTGCTGAGTACCTCATGTTGGATGATGGGGGATGACTTAATTCCCTCCTTCCAGCGGATTTCATCCCATCGACTTCAGATCATTTATTCTAGGATAGGAATCTAGAGTCATTTTTGAGTGCCTTGAGACTTGCAGTCATCAGTGGCAGGTTCTCTCGCCATCGACAGTTTTTTGGGAATACATCAATGTCCCCTAATCGATGGATTCTCTCAAGTGTTCAACCTCAACACATTTAGTCACACTTGTTAGTTTTCACTCTAGTACCTTGATTCCTATTTTCATTATCGGTGGGTGATCTTGCGTCTGTTAACGGTATACATCAATGACCGGTAATCAGACGATAGACTACTGTGTTCGACCTCGACACCTCTATTCATATAGTAGGACATGTACTCGTAGTAGTTTGTGTAGAAGACCTTCTAGACTGGTGGCATCTTATATATGCTGCCTCCTTGATTGTGCCAATGTTCATGATATTTCAGCTCTCGTGACTTGATTCCAATATATGTCAGATATTTCCAGGCATTATGGAGATCTTGGTCCATTATATATCTTCAGCCTTCATGGAGATCATGATCCTATGTATATCTTCATCATGGAGATTCTGATCTATCTATATTGTATGTGGCGATGACCACACATGTCATATTTTGTATCTTGCCTATTCATGGCCATTGTACTCTTTTGTATCCAGGATTGCTACATCTACTTGCAGTTATGTGCAGAGTTTGATCATTGTATTGTACTGATTGGATGGCTGGTTCTTCCACTGGGTTCTTCATCACTCCACTTCTGGGATGGACTTATAATGTATTTCGACCATCGTATGACCCCTCTAACCTATCAAATTAGGGGGCATCTGTTACAGCTGATTTTACCACACATGGTGGATCACACCTTTATGGCCTTCCCTATCCCTCTGCAGACTCTTTAGACCCCATGGACCATTTTTGTACCTTTGATGTTTCCAAGATCATCCCTGATACAATAATTTCCATACGTGGCTTTTAATCCCTTTCTCGCGTATATACGTGGATTTGACCCTTAAACCCATGTACATAGGGATGTGTGCAAAAGGCCAAATGATTTTGGAGTTTTCCTTGATGTGGATCCAAGTCACTTGTCTCTTGGCATTCCATATACTTTGAGATCGCTCAGATTCAACCTTCCATTACCCCATTGAAGAGCTATATAAGGAACCCTTTGGATACATTGAAGGAGGAGGAATTGAAGAGCAAGAAAACTAGAGTCCATTGTTGCTGGAGCTTATACTTGAGTCTGCATCCCTTTGTCCCCTGGAGCACTTTGTGTTCTTCCCATGCTTGCCTTTTGCTTGTGAGTTTTCTATTGAGAGATGGAGGATTGAAGTGGTGGAGGCCCAAGTGGGGGACTCAGTTTCTTCGATTCGCAGACGTGCCGACAGAGGTTGTCACTATTGTAATCTATGTTTTATATCAATAGAAATATCTTTTCCTGTCCAATAATGTGTATTTGAATGAGTATTTGATCCATGGATGCTTTTAAATGCTTATATGTTATGGATTATATATGCTAGAGTAGGTCTAACATAATTATATATAGCATGCTTGACTTTTTTGCTGAATGTTGAGGAAGCAAATTGCTAATACAAGCGAGATTGGAAAAGCTCAACAGGGATCTACATCAACCGTCCAGAATAAGGTACGAATTGAGATCCTTTAGTGCTAGATGTTTGGTTTCTCTTGCATATAGGGAAGAATTGATTTCTGGAGCTAATTTGTCTGTTGTGGTACCCCAAGCCATAGGAATTTCTCTCTATAACACACTTCAGAAGATGAACTACTTTTGATTTTAAACTATTTAGTCTTTTTATCTTTATGTTGGTAAAGCATATCTTTAGACTCAATTCGTTTATCTTTTTCCTCAGTCTGAAATCTTTCCATCAGATTTAACTCCTCCTCAGCTCTCTGAATTCTTTCATTTTATTTTTTGACCATTTCCATTTATGTCTTTAATTCCTTAACTGTTTATAGTAGCTCAGAAGAATTATTAGTTATTTCTTCTTGTATAGGTTCTCTTTGAAAATTATTTCATTCAGTGTAGGGGGACTCCTCATCCGCATATTCCTCCAATCTTTCCATACCTACAACTAACTCAGAAAAATTCTTTAAAAGTATCATTCAAAAGAAAAGTAAAATCAGTATACTTGTTTAAATTTACTGTTCTATATATGCAAGTTGAGCCACATTCAGGCCTAGTGTCTAAACCTTGTGCTTTGATACCACATGTAATAACCCAAAAATTCGTAAAAATTTAAAAGTTTTCATGTAACATAAAATGTCAAGATGTCATTGCCAATGAACCATTAACTGTTAGCGGATATTTAAACAGTTAAAAATAACAAAGAGCATTCCTTTTCTTTGGTTCTATATAACTTATTAGCTTATCTTAAGGTACTATGTTAGTAATGTTAAACATAGCAGTTTGTGTTTTTCAGAAAGTGAGAAAAGAAAACCGCATCTTAAACTGATGGTAAGTGTGTTATTGTCTTCTTTTGTCAAGTAGGAAAGAATCTTATATGTGATCGGGGCTTACTTAGCTTACAGCTAATGAAGTGGAATGATGGTTCTTTTACAGGCTCTAATAGGCAAGCAGTTTGTTCCAGTAAAAATTCCAGATCAAGATACTCCACTAGCATACGATAAAATGCTAGTAATTTAAAAATGTTTGTTTGCAGCTTGACCCTGAAAGAGGTAACGTTGACATTGCTAAATTCATCAAACTGCATAAAGATGGTAAAACAAAACTGTGGAAGGATGGGTTCTATGCATGTTCATTTTACCACCAAAATGGAAACCAATTAATTCATCATGTAGTTTTCAACTATTTGCTTAAATTTTTAAAAATGAAATGTTTAAGAACACTTCTACTTCTGCTCATAAGAGTTTATGATCTAACATTTTTATAAAAGAAAATATATGTTTCGCATGCACATGCCTATAATTACATATCTATCGTAAAGTTATTGGAGTATGGTTCTATTCGTGTTTAATTGAATTCTTTTTTAAACATTACATACTCTATGGTGTTGATCTATTACTTGGTTTTCTTGTTTATAAAACTTTTGCTTTCTATGAGCTCTTCTTTTCAATAATGACATTATGATTATTAAAAGTATTAACATAATGATCCTTGCTCCAGGGTTCCTATAGTTAGCTGTTTTTCATAATAGATAGACTATCTTTCTTGACTCTTAAACTGCCTTTTTCAACTATCATACATTAGTTTATAAATGAAACTCTTATAAGAGAGAAGAAAGGTTGCACGTACTTGTATTTCCAACTACACCTTGTTGTGTAGAGATTGGTCTAAGGTATCATTCATATTCGATTGAGTCCTTTCTAAAACTTTAAAACTCTACTTTAGTAACCTTCTAAACCATGTCTTCTCACCTAGTTCTCTAGTATATCCACCTAGCTTTAACTAAACTTTCAATTACAATTGTTATAAATTGTAAATTTCTTAATGTATTGTTATCATCGTCTATGTTAGAGAAAATCTTGTAATTGCTTGTGCTTTAGTCATACCCTACATAAAAATAATTTCAAAAGTATAAGAAATTACTTTCTATCTCCAAGTTCTATGTGAAATACTTCAAGGGAGGATTAGATTGCCCCTTTCAATGATGGTTTACTATTATAAGTGTAGTCCTTTATTTATATTCTATAAACAAACATAGTTAGAATGTAATTACTCTAACTTGTCTAAAAGAAAATAGCAAGTCAACACTATTTTGTTTATCCTATAGTTTTTAAAACTAGGAAATCGAAATAACAAGGAAAAACAACATTATCTATAAAAAGCATACTTATGATATGGTTTTGACTTTGCTTCACAATGATTTTTGTAGATTGGAAATCAATATAATTGACTATAGTTTCAAACCCGCGATTGTGATAATAATTGGGGACACGTGGTAGGTGAATAAGCAATTAGGTTTGTTGACTTAAAAATAGTTGTCCAAACCTTATCTTCGCATTGTAAAGGGTTCTTTTGGTTGAGGAGCGACCGAGCTGGGAGCTCGTGGCCGCCATGGTTTCTGTTAAAACCTCCACAGAGATAAGCACCAGTCCTTCATACCCCCATGAGCTTGTGTAGGGTTGATAAAATACAGTTGTTTAGAGGCCTGTTGACTGTCAAAGAGGTATTTGAGCGTTGGAACTAGTTTCACTGCCGTCTTGAGTGACTGTGGGGGTTTGCTTACTATGAAAAGTGGACAAGAATTTCTAAAGTGAAGAGTTGCATCTGCCTTTTACTTGTTTGCTTCCTCCTTGTGGTTTTATCCCTTCTAGTTCGTGGCTTGGTGTTTTGCTGCATTTCACGCAATCACTTTTCCAGCGATTTACCTTTTTCAATGTGTCATCGAGATGGGCTTGGGTGGATTCCATGACTTCACCACTGCACAGCTTACAAGGTAAAAATGCCTAAATTCCTTTCATTAATTCACTGGGTTCTCATTATTGTTTTAAGAAAATGACTAACAGCGCTACTGTGTTCTATGTGCAGGTTTCTCCAGACTTGGACTTGAAGCTGGAAGAAAAACTACCCTCAGTCTTCAGCACTTATCCCCTCAAACTCACTTTAGCTAGTCCCCTCCATCGAATTTCTCATGTGCACTTCATTCATTCAGAATGATCACAAATCCAAAATGAGAAACCTCAGCTGTCTTCAATGGGAATTTTTATATGAATTCCTAGGTCTTCTGGGTCAGTTTTTACTTAATGAGCCACATACTCCTGTTCCACTTTCTTGGGGAATCATGACCATAAATATAGGGAATTTTCCACTTGCAAAAACTAGAAGTAGTTTGAGGATGTTGCCACTTGCTAATATGCTCTCAACCCAGTCTCCTCCACCAAGTGACCAGTAAACACTCATTTAAAATCTTCCCTACGCTGTTGTCTCATCTTTTATTTATTTAATAATAAAATATTCTGCAATACATTAAATTATCCTTGACCCCATTTGGTCATTAATTACAAACTTTAACATAAAATATAACATAATAGTCCTCAATAACATAAAATTGTTTTGCAAATTGGGGCATGTGACAAGAGAACTAGTTTGAATATGGGCCCGAAGGGGATGGATCCTTGGGAATGAAGTAGGTGCGATGGTGGATATCATTCCATCATAATTTGAGTATTGTAAGGGCATCGAGAATTTATTGATCACTTCAAAAATATTAAACAGACAGGTCAGATGGACTAATATCCATTGATATGACTATAGAGGTAGAATATGGTAGTGAGGAAGCCTCAGTGGAGGACGAAAGGAAGTAGATTGAAATCACCCCCTCATATGACGAAGTTGGGGGAGGTACTTCCTTGATGGTGGTGACCCATGCTTCAAGGCATTTACAATGAAGATCAACTAATGTAGACCAAAAAATTTGGAGATTAGTTTAGTGGTGTGAATAGTGACCATAAATGCCACACGATGCATAGATATGGTTGGTGCACAATGCCTTATTATGTTGTTTGGTAGCATCACGGAGAGTCATATGAACACCAAGGGTGTTTGCATAAATCCTCTCCTATTGTACATAGATATGAGCACGTAAGACATATAACTCTGGACACTAATGGGTGGTGTGACCCAAGATATCACACATAGTTCAAGGTGTAGGGGCTCATGCTAGTGTAGAGGATCGGGGTTTTATAACCATGTATGGAGTTGAATGGGGGGTTATGTTCTTAGTTTTTCCCTAGCTTTATTTTTGGAAGGAGTATAGGTGGAAGATGTTGTTTCCTTCATAACCATAGGTGGTGGGGAATTTGAAGTACTAACTGGATAGACAAAAGCCAAGACAACCTATGGAATAGGAGGGGGGTTTGGTGGGGTAGGGTACCAAATAAGGAGGCGTGATATCAAGCCCAAAAAGTTAATTGTAGCCATCATGTGAGTCCCTAAAATTATAGGAGGAGGAAAGAGGAATGAAAGTTGATGTATAGTGAATCTATACCATGGATTCCCTAACAATGGGTCGGGGATAGGAGAGGGTTGAGGTTGGGGTATAGATTTCTCATACATGGCAGTGCACAATTCTGAGATCTCCACCTTTGGTGGAGGCAAAGGTAGGGCCTGAAAGGACTCAACAAGGGAGGCATATTGGTGTTAAATAAATGTAACTTTGAAAGATATTTTATTGTACTTGTATTGTATTCCTCCTTCAGAGATGTTATTCCCATTCAGAGATGTCCTTGATGTAATTGGTCATGTAAAATTCATGAGGTAAAACCTTCATTGTAAGTCGGGGAAATAGTACCCATAAAATTATTTTATAAATGTTATTTTGAGTCTTCCTAGGTAGGTCGGCCCTAATTAGAGAGCCTTGATAAACTATTTAGTTATTTAAGTCACTCACCTGATGAATATAAATAGGTGAGATTCCTCTTTCACTCTTACACACTTTCACTCAAGCATTGCGCAAGAAAGAGAGAGAGAGAGAGCGAGAGAGAGAGAGAGGAGTAGTTTGGTGTGGAAAGGGAACCTCTATTATTGTTATTTTCATTTTACATTGTACTTGGTTGAATTCTATATTGAGGAATTTTTGTTCGGTTTTCTCCCACATGAGGGTTTCCCAAGATAAATCTCAATCTGTGTTAGTTTTTGTGGTTGTGCTTGTCTTTCTTTTAGTGATCATTTGCTTATGGCTATGATGTTATGATGATAAATGTTTTTAGATATTGTATAACCATTAAATCTATAACATGGTATCATAGACACCCTGAAAGAAGTCTTTGTGCAGTCAAAACACGGCTACAACTACAGCTACTGGAGATTAGTGTTTCATGCTTGAAAAACCCTAGAAGGAAAAATCTAGTCATCTTGGAATTTTCGTTATAACTAAAGTTTGGAAAAGGACCAGGAGATGAAAATTTGATAGGCCGAAGATGAAATATTTATGTACCTTGTGTGTGAGTTTCAGCCTTAGATTCGCTATAATTTAGTAGATATGATTCCTCCAAATCATGGTTCCAACCTCTTCCAGAATTCATCCTTAAACAGGTGACCTAGGGATAATTGCTATATCTCGGGCAAGGAAGGTCCAAATAAAATTTCAAAATATGTTTCAGATAAAGCACAGACTTTAGTTTCTATGGTGCAACTTTCATACCCCGAAGTTGAAATAGTGACACATGGAAGTCTACAAATTCGTTATACCAAACCAGTCCTATATATAAAACATGTCAGCTTGGGAAACTTAACATAAGTTACACTTGGTGAATCCAATTATCCTCTAAATGATGGGTTTAAAAAGAAGACAGATCAGGATTTCTCAAATCAAATTTTCAGACCTTGAAGAGCAGAATTTTAGATATATAGCAAAATCAAGATCAAACAATTCTGCATAAGAAATTGGAGAGGACTAGGGCTTCATATTCTGAGCACTTCCCTCCATTGATCAGTTGAAAAAGGAGGACTATCAAACTCGCCCTAGAAGGGAACACCTTTCTATGTAAGAAGTTTCTAATTTTTTGGATTTTCAATTTTTGACCTAACACTATTGTTGGGGAAAACTAGGCATTAGATATTTCGCAGTTAGGCCCACAGTTTTGGAAAATAACTGTATTCTCAACTCGCCTTGAGGAGGCGAATATTTCTATCCAAATATATTTGAAAGATACCGAAGTTGAAAAATTAGGGTTTCTATATCAAACCCTAGGTCCACTAGAAGCATCCTTCCATAAAATCTTTCAAGCAAGCATCGAGTTAAATTAATATGATTGGTAAGTTATATCCTCTATATTTCCATTTAAGGTTCTCAATTTTATCATGATGACAAACAGTGCCAAGTTTGAAGGAACCGAGAACTATCAACCATGGAAGTGTAGAGTGATTCTCATACTTGAAGAAGCATGACTTGGAGAAGAATTTGTAGATCCAAAGGGAGATGAAGACAAAGCACAAAGAAGGAATTATTTAAAGCCAAGAGGATTATTTCAGTCTCCATTGGATCTCACTTGTAACATCCTTGAAAAATCTCAAGGAGATGTTCGATGCAACAACCAACTTGTACAAAGTAAAGAACATAAACATGAAGATGACCTTGATAAATCAACTCAAGTATGTGAAGATGCAAATATCAAAAAGCATTGAATATTACTTCCCATGGATCTCTTAGATCAAGAAGAAACTAGAATCCATTGGAGACAATGTTGAAGAAACGAAAGTGGATATTTCAACCTTGAATGGTCTCCCAAGTTCATGGAAACATTTCATTCAAGAGATTTGTTCTAGAAGGAAGTTCACCTATGGAGGAATGCATGTAAGAAGAAACTCTATTGATAGCAAAAGAGAAGAGTTGGATGAATATGACAATCAAGCTCTAACAATTGATGTGAAGAAGAGAAGGAATAAGAAGGAATAACATTCTCGCAAGAATAAAAGGACTTCAGAAGAAGGACCTCTCAAAGTTTAGATGTTTCAGTTAGGACACCTTGCGAAAGAATTTCATAAGAATAAATAATGAAATGATTATATGATCAAGAAGTACTAGTTTATCATGTAGAATGATGTTTGGGGACCTGAAGGGAATTTTTGTAACATCTTCCAAGTAGATCTACAAGATCAAGCATACAACAAATGGAAGTATCAAGAGATACAAAGCAAGGTTTTTGGTTTCTCTTAGATAGAGGGAGTCTATCATGGAGATAAATTGCACTAAGGAATAGAAACACATCTTCAGTGATGAATATTACACTAAATAGTTGCTGTAATCGAAGTAGAAGAACAGACCGAGCAACCTCCAGGATTTGGGAACTCTCTACAGAGAACCATCTATGCATTGAAGGATTTGTACAAGCTTAGTAGGCACCCATTGGATACCACGTACAGTTACACAAGGAGCTTGAGGATCAACTAGAATGATGGATATCCGACCTTTACTGCAAGGTTGAATATAGAATCCTACAAAGGACACAAAGCTCGTATATGGGTGCAAGAGAAACTTACAATAAAGTTCGAGATGGAGGATATTGATATCTAGTGACCTTGAGAGGTCACATAGATGCATACACAAAAGATTAGCAATAGAGGAAGCTACGTGTCAATCAAATTTCCCCATACAAAAAGTATAAGATGCAAAGGAAGGATGGTGCTCCACTTCATATGGAGTGACTACGGTAGATATCCAAGTTTGGTCATCTTGACATGATTCTCAATATTAGAGGTACATTTTCCTTAGCCAAGGAAAATGTGTGGTTGAGATAAGGTTTGATATGTTGGGACACACCAATGACATCAAACTTGAAGTCAATATATGATCCTACTTAAGAAATATTTGATGTCACAATATAGAGGCAGAATATTGGTTTGTTGATGTACATAACGAACATGAGGTCGGACAATTGCTTTGTGGAGCCGAGATATGTTCACATGTTTGTGGAAAAGCACGGGGTGTGGCACCTAAAGGGTACAATTGAATATGGCCTCATATATGCGAGAGACCAGCGGATCTACTTGCAAGAATACAATCACTCTGATTGAGTTGACAATGCTACAAACATAAAGAGCGCTCCAACATGTTGCAGAAAGAAGACAAGTTTTGATCTCAATGCAACCATGAATGAATTGCAAAGCAAGGGAAGATTCCTCAAGTGATGCGGAATATTTTTTTATCAAGAATAATTCTACCAATAAAGACAAATATCATACTCTTATCCATTTCAACATTGGATAATAAGGGATGCATTTGTAGGACACACATATTCAACATGAATACACAATTCTGTGATTTGTGGTGTAAGAATACTTGCCCAGTATTCCCGATCATGAGAAAGATAGGACCAAGTCCTCAGAATAAAATGAAGAAGTAGAGCATATTGTCAGAGACTCAAGTAACTCATGCAAGGAGATAGAGATCAAGACAGATTCCACCAAACAAATAAATATAAGTATTTGAATTGTCATTTCCTATATATCTAGTTCTCCAGTTGTGTACATAGATATGGAAGTGTATTATCCATGTTAGAGTATTTTATTTTGTGAATAGCTTACTACTAATATGCATACGATGGGTAAGTGGCTTATGATGTTGTATAACATTCCATTGCTACTTATCTAGAATCAAACCTTTTTGCTGACATGTTGGGAGTAGTGCACACTGGTAATAATACCTTGGTAGAAATGTAAGGCATTGAGAAAGTTACTATATGTATACTGGATATGAATGAATGTTTTATTAGCAGAAATAGTTGAATTATTATATGACATATATATTTATGCATAAGAATTTTTCATTATGAATATGTTATGAAATAATTCTAATCATACAATTGTATTTGAATTGTAGGAAGGGTTGTATGTAGTCACCTACAAGAGAAGAATGATGAAGTCATGGATGCACAAAAGAAGAATGATGCAGTTGCGGAAGTACAAGAGAATAATGATGCAATTGTGGATGTACAAGAGAAGAATGATAAAGAACAAGTTGCAAAAGGGGGTTGTAAATCTCAAGTATGTTCCTACAGAGGAACAAGTGGTAGATGTGTTGACTAAGCCTATGTCTCGTGTAAAGTTTGAATACTTTTGAGACAAGCTTGATGTAGCCCGAACGGAACTCTCTCGAAAGAGGGAGTAGAAGGATTTAGGTTGCAGTGGTGTGGTAGCTCAATCTAGGGTAGGGTATGTCTTGATAGGCTTGTTGGATTGAAAGGGTTAGTAAATCAGATGAGGCCTGTTGATACTAGGGGGATTAGTATGTTTGGCTAGGATTGTTTGGCCCAAAAGGGTTAATAAGCCAGACAAGGCTTGTTTGGTACCCAGGGAGATCCATCTATCTGACTAGGATTTAATAAGTCAGATAAATTCCTGGGTTGATCTACCAGAGAACCCACCGTGATGTTGCTCCATAATGACAAAGGGAAAGAGGTGGTTTCAGTATTCCTATACTTATGAGGCAGATTCAGTATTCTCATACCGATGTGCAAGAGGTGGTTTCATTCTCATACTAATGTTCAACATTCTCATACTAATGTTCAAGAGGTGGTTTTAGTATTCCTATACTGATGAGGAAGGTTCAGTATTCTCATACTGATGTTCATGAGGTAGGTTCAGTATTATCATACTAATGTTAATGAGGTAGATTTACTATTCTCATACTAATGTTGATGAGGTAGTTTTAGTATTTTCATACAGATGATTGATGCGGTAGATTCAGTATTCTTATACTGATGATGATGAGGTAGTTTTAGTATTTTCATACTGATGTTGATGAGGCAGGTTCAGTGTTTTCATACTGATGTTAATGAGGCAGGTTCAGTATTTTCAATGTTGACGAGGCAGGTACAGTATTCCCATACTGATTATGATGAGGTAGTTCCATTATTCACATATTGATGATGATGAGGTAGTTTCAATATTCCCATACTAATGATGATGAAGTAAAGTTCAATATTTCTATATTAATGTTGATGAGGTTTGCTTAAGTATTTCTTTACTGATTTTAAAAATAATGATTTAGCATTTATTTGTTGATGATGAGGTTTTAGCACTAACCTGCTAATGATGTTGTTGTTGTCACTTTAGTATTCATTTATTGATGTTGCAGGTATATTATTTAGTATTCACATACTGATATGGAAGAAGATGATTCAGTATTCACATATTGATATGGCAGAAGATGATTTAGTACTCACATACCGATATGGCAGAAGAAGATTCAATATTCACATACTTATATGGGAGAAGATGATTTGGTACTCACATATTGATATGGCAAAAGATGATTCAATACTCACATACTAATATGAAAGAAGATGATTCAATATACACATACTGATATTGTAGAAGAAGACTCGGGATCCACATACTAATATTGCAGAAGAAGACTCAGTATCCATATACTAATATTGCATAAGAAGATTTAGTATACACATACTGATATTTCAAAAGAACATTTAGTATCTGCATCCTGATATTGCATAAGAAATATTTAGTATCCATATACTGATGTTGAACTCACATACTAATATGAAAGAAGATGATTCAATATACACATACTGATATTGTAGAAGAAGACTCAGTATCCACATACTAATATTGCAGAAGAAGACTCAGTATCCATATACTAATATTGCATAAGAAGACTTAGTATACACATACTGATATTTCAGAAGAACATTTAGTATCCACATCCTGATATTGCATAAGAAATATTTAGTATCCATATACTGATGTTGAAGAATATTATTTGGTATCCACATACTGATGTTGAAGAAGATAATTCAATATCCACATACTGATGTTGCAGAAGATTATCCAGTACTCATAGAAGATGATTCAATATTCGCATATTGATGTTGTAGAAGATAATCTAGTATACACATATTGATGTTGTAGAAGATGATCCAATATTCACATATTGATGTTGTAGAAGATGATCTAGTATTCACATACTGATGTTGCAGAAGACGGTCTAGCATTCACATATTGATATTGCATATGAGGATGGCTCAGTATTCACATACTGATGATGATGTAGTTCCAAATGTATGGATAATGAGAATGATGTTCCAAAACTTCATATGACATATATAGATTCACTAGTTAGATGTATATCTGTGGTGGTGGTTGCTGCTGATATAGAATACCTTCCTAGTTAAGAGGGAGTGTTAAAGAAATGTAACTTCGGAAGATATTCTATTGTGCTTTTATTGTATTCCTCCTTCGGAGATGTTACTCCTATTTTTGGAGATGTCCTTGATGTAATTGGTCATGTAAAATTCATGAGGTAAAACCTTCGTTCTAATTCGGGGCAATAGTACACACAAAAGTATTTTATAAATGTTATTTTGAGTCTTCCTAGGTAGGTTGACCTTAATTAGAGAACATGTCTGACCTAGTTATTTATTTGAGTCACTCACCTAATGAATATAAATAAGTGAGGTGCATCTCTCACTCTTACACACTTTCACTCAAGCATTGCACAAGAGAGAGAGAGGAGTGAGTCTGATGCAGAAAGGGAACCTCTATTATTGCTCTTGGGTTTTTACACTGTACTTGGTCAAATTCTATATTGAGGAATTTTTGTTGGGTTTTCTCCCCCATGAGGTCAAATTCTATATTGAGGAAGTTTTGTTGGGTTTTCTCCCCCATCAGGTCAAATTCTATATTGAGGAAGTTTTGTTGGGTTTTCTCCCCCATGAGGTTTTCCCAAGATAAATATATGTGTTCATTTGTGTGGTTGTGCTTGTATTTATTTTAGTGATCCTTTGCTTATGGTTATGATGTTATGATGCTAAATTTTTTTAGATATTGTATAACCACTAAAATTATAACACTTGGAAGATGCAATGACCGACACTCTTGAATGAAGGGATGGAGAGAATTCCAAAGTTACTGTCACTGTAGGTAAGGCATGATCTAAACAAGACTACCCGTTGGGATCATAGTAAGTGAGTTGATCAAGCATGAGAATCTTCCCATAAAGGGGAAACACCATGAGTTTGAACATTGTGGAAGTGACCACTTTCATAAATTACATGTAGCTACAACCAAGGAAGAGGGTGCAAACTAATTGGGCATTAACAACCTCAATGTAAATCAAGATCGTTTTCTTGACCAACTAGAGGGGGATATTCTATAAGAGACCTTTTTGTTGAGTGTAATGGTCATTGTATGCACATAACATCATAAAGGATGACACGAGCTTAGGAGAACTTAACTTATACCAAACATGAGCATAAATGATGAAAGGGGAAGCACCTTTGTCAATTATGCAGTGATGAATAATCAAGTTCTAATTGGAAAGCAAAAACTAAAAAGAAACTGAATACTACATCTGAAGATTTGCTCAATCAATGTCAAAATCCATGAGGCAAGCATCGAAAGGATTGATTGCACCTAAAGTAGACAAAAAATCTGTGTTATGTAGAGAAATTCCTAAGAATCTATAATGCCAATTTGATGACATGTGACTGTGCCAAGTCATCCATAATGCTATAGTTTGGGTTAGGTCAGGCATTGGGGTTATTAGGTACATGGCGCGAAGGTATATTAGGGATATTAGGTATGGATTCTATGTTACAGCATGGGACATGCTAAGGCTCTTCCACTTGTGGATAAAATTTCCTTTTATTGGTGTCAAATGTATCAATAACCGGGTCATATTAATTACATCATGTTTGAAGATTAATGTCAGTAGACATCATGAGGAAATGTTGGATAGAAGGGTCATGGGGTTGACCTAAAGTTAATAACAGAGATGGGTAAGTAATATAGGTTGTGTTATGACTAACCCTTATGATGGGAAGGGGCTTTATAGGACCATCGGTAGTTATGAGTTAGATGAGGAGGTGTTGGGTTGGCTTTCCCTTGAGGGACATTATTCACTTCATGTTGATTAGCTCAATATTCCAAAGTTGTGAATCCTTCTCAAGGTCGGTTCGATAGTGAGTGTAGTGTTTGTAAACACCACAAAAGGAACATGGATGGTTAGTTTGCAACTAAGGGTTCTTCCCTTGCTTGGTGGGTTTAATTGGATCTTGATTTGTGGGGTTTGGATTACCTCTAGTGTTAATAGGAGGGTTGGGGGGTTTTCCCCCACCTTCCTAGTATTGGTTGTTACCTTTGCTATTCCCCTTATTCTTATTCTTGGAGGTGTTAGGTTGCATTTATTGGTTATCAAGTGTAGGTTAGGAAAGCATACTACGTTCAGCGTACACTTTCCCATGAGAAAAAGGTGGACCCATGGGGTGTGGCTACACTGGAGGGGATGGGGTAAGGACAAGAAAAGGATAATAAGGGATTATGTCTAGTGGAGCCATGTAGTAGGTAAAATCACTCTCATGCATAGTACCACTACACGAGGTTCCATGAATATTGGACCATAAGAGGACATGAATAGGAGGTACTTATTCCTGCACATGAGGATGAGAGATAAGGATCAAGGGGTAGTAGAGTGATGATGGTGCACCCTGATGAAATCTCTCGACACTCAAGGGATTACCATACGAGTAACCATTTAAAGGGGGAGGGTATGGAGGGTATGGGTTGGGTGATATGCTATGAAACCAGTCACACTGTCCACATAATGGGATGACCCTTAAGGTTCTTTACGTGTCGATTCACTTCAAGGAGCTTCGAGGACAATAGTGTAAAAGGTATCAATATTGGGCATAAATAAGGTCATACTATGAGCTTTGAGGATTTCCTCATCTTCTATTTGCAGGAATTCTGAGGTTGTGTCTTTAGTTATGGTGGGTACAAGGGATTTTAGAAACCAATCTAAGAAGGTATAATTAACAAGTTTGATCTTACAAAGATTCCTCTATCGACACCACTCATGGATATGGTCTATTGTATGAGTGGATCAAATCCCTTATCACAATGGACAAGTAACTGGAAAAAAGTAAAAAAAGTGGAAAATTGGGATACGAAGTTGGGATGCACCACATGGGGCTATTCCACTTACAATCTACTCTAGTCAAGGTTCTCTAGAACAAATTTAACTAAATGGAATCTTTGACGATATTATTAGAGGAGCACCATAGATGAAAATACACAATATGGTTATCAGGGTCCTCTCTTGCCTTTCCCTCAAGCTTAGGGATGTACAAAGGGATTTTGGCAGGCATTGGAGGCTATGAAGGATCATGTGGTATGGGATCATTAGTTAGAATTGCTAGGTCAGGAAGGCTGGTATTAGCAATGAAAGGTAGGATCATAGTTGGATTGGTATTTTTTCCACTGGGATATCCTCCACTAAAGGGCCCTACACCGGAAATAAGAATATTCCCATATATGTTACCAATTATATTGAGTAAGGGGAAAGAGGGATGGGGGAAGATGGTGAGATGAATTATGGGGAGCCTAGATCTGATGACTCCGATGAGGAATCATAAGGGGATGAACGTTTTCCAACTAGGACTCATTGAAATGGACTAATGGTGTGACCAAAGATCCTATATAGAGGGGAGACACCCCCAAAGTCTATTAGAGTACCTAAGAGGAGCTATGGTGATATCAACTCTGAAATGGTGTTAAATCAAATAATAAGTGCAACATGGGTGTTATGAAGAAAATATTCCTATCACTTGGGGTGGACCACAATAAAAAGGATGACACCAGAAATCACATCCATTCTCAAATATACTAGATAAATTAAAGAAGATAACCACTAAGGGAAATTGTTTGTACCTCAATTGAATGTTCGAATAAGACCACCATTGAGCTCATGATAAAATTCTTATCCCTACAATTTTCCCTCAACAACAAATATATATCAAAGCATAAAATATAATAACTGTTAGCATTCAAACTAGCATAATTTCTCTAAACATGTATAAAGAACCTATACCCATGGATACAAATATAAACAATTGCACATGAAATTTGGATGAGAAATGGATATTTATATTAATGTAAAAATAGAGATACAATGTGACAACCTCTATCAGCAACTCATTGGAACTAAAAAACCAAGTTCCTCCACGTGAGCCTCCACCACTTTAATCCTCCATAGAAAGGAAAGCTCACAAAGACAATGGAGAGCTTGGGAGATGAACACAAAGAGTTCTATCAATAAGGACAAAGGGATGCAGACTCAAGCATATGGAAATGGGTCAAAAAATTGCTATAGTTTCTGTTATCACTCTAGGAAACTCCTCTAGGTTGTAGCTTGAGGATGCCTAGTAACTTAAAATGTTTTTAGGGTTTTCTTATATGGATCAAGTCAGTTGACCTATATAACCTTTCCACTCTCAAGGCATGCATAAAACTCACTCATTTACAAGGCTTTTAGTTACAATTGCTCAAAAGTTCGACAATAAGGTGCAGGGATGGAGAACTCACCAGGCTGGCAGACTTACATACAAAACACATGCATATAAATGGCTAAATCCTGATGAGGATGGTANGACTGAAAGCATTTTAGGCTTATAAATCCCTGAAGTTGAACCTTTATTACAAAATCTATCTTAGGCTTTATAGCCTTCTACACAAAGTGCAAATCCTGAAAACCTCGATCTGCTTTCACCAAAATACTAAAAAGTGATAGTTTTTTCATATTAGGGTTTCAAACCCTACCTAACTATTTGTCTATCTATTGTGAATATCTAGTTCACTGAGCGAATCATTTAATAACTGAAGTGGTTGCTAGTGATTGCTATTGTTGGTCCAGTGTAAATTTGCCGCCAAAAGGTAGTGTTTCGACGGTTAACTGACATGACCTTTCTTGTTTAATCCGCTGAAATTTTCTACCCTGCCACTGCGGTCGGTGATCGAAAGTTATAACCTCTAACCCATTGGTGCCCCAGGCCTGAATGCTGCCGCAATGTCACCGTCTCAAATCACTAGCGTCACGATGGTTTCTACATCGGCAATCGAAAGCTCTGTCCTCTAGCCCATCGGCACTCCAAGCCTGAATGCTGCCGCAGTGTCAGCGTCTCAAATCAATAACGTCGCGATCAAAATCTCAAAATTGTACGCGTCGACGCTTTAAACCACTAATTATCAGTGATCAGAACCTCAAGCCACTGGTGCGTCGAAACTTCTTATTTGAATGTTGCCGCAATGTCGGTGCTTTAAACCACTAAGTGTCTTCTTCTTAGGTTAGCTCTAATATCATGTTAGATTTTTATCATTTAAGCAATATGACCTTAGGATCTTATCTGAGAGAATAACATGCACAACAATAATCACAAGAGACAAGAGACACAAAGATTTTCCTCGGGGAAACCATAAAGGAGAAAACTCCACAACTTCCTCAGAGATAGAATGAGCACCAATGGCAGCAGTAAAACACAAAGATAGAAAAGATGATCTCCGACAGCTATTCTATCTCACTTCTGCCAGCACTTCCTCTCTCACTCATGTGCCCCAGTTGAGTGAGTGTGTGTTGTAATAAATAGAGAGGCTCACTTTCTATTTATATTCTTTCATTCACTTTAATTCCACTCCAACAAGTCGGCCTCAATTTACAACTACTTACCAGGGCCGAATTCTCTAGGAGAGTCTAATAACCCTAGTGCCCCACAACTATGGGGACTTTACCCCCCTAATCAATAAGGAGGATTAACCTCAACTCAATTGTGGGGACTATTTCCCTGACTTACAACGGAGGGTTAACCTCATTGACTTTACATGACTTTATTATATTAATGACTCTCCCGATAGGAACATCGGTATATAATATAAGATATACAAGTTAATACATTCCGAAGTTACAATTACATCAACAGACCATAGATCAAATGTCAAGAATATTTGAACAACACAATGTTTCCCTCCCCGAAGGTGCAAGGAAGGATGAAACTAGAGACAAAATTGAATATCATGAGAGATGCCATGCACTGAAGGCTAGATTTTCAAAACCTCATGCCTTCCTTAATGATTTAGGAGCCTCCAATCACATGGTTGCATCCAAAGAATAATTCTCTTCATTACAAATTACTGATGGTCCAAGTATCACATGAGTGATGACACTCAAATACAAACTAAAGGGAATGGTTCAATCAAATTAGAGCATGAAGTGTTCAATAATTTTCTCTATGTACCCTCCTTGACAACTAATTTGTGGTATGTATACCAGATAAGTCATATAGGCTCACAAAAGTGAGTTGTATTTGGTCCTGACTCTGTGAAGATCTCAGATACCTCAACTGGGAAGCTGATAGAAAAAGGTGTTGCAAACCATGCCTCCAAGTCATTTGAATTCTCACACTTTTTTCCATACTTAGATCGAGTGCACTCTCAGTAGCCATTTAAAAGGGAAGGTAAATTCATCCTATCTAAACCTTTTGCATATGATAATGTTTTCATTAATGTTTCAGATTCAGAAACCGAAGCAGAGGATCAAGTTGAATCAGTTTATGGAATTGAAGATGAATTCTAATCGGATCCAGATCCATATCCAGTCCCTACTCCCAATCCTAGGCCTAAATGGGCTCAAAAGGTTATTGAGGCTGTTAGGGACATGACTGGAGAGTCATATGAATTGAGGAGAACAAGACATCAGTTTAAAAAAGAGAGCCTTGCGCTATGTCAAGCAAATCCACTTCTCCCATAAAGGTGTTTCAAACTCCTAGAGAGATACTTCATGATGGTAAGGTCTGATAAACATTTCTACTCACTGAAGAACAAATTGGATCATGTCACTCTTCCTTCATAAAGAAGAGACAAATGCAACATTTATTCTCATATTTGTCACCAAATTGGAAGAAGATGGAGAGGTTCACATGCATAGTACCAGGGAACTAGTGCACACAAGGACCATCACATTACATTACTGCTCCACAAATATGCAAACTGTAGGAATTTTTCACAAGTCTTTTTACTCATGATTAAATTTTCTCTTGGTGTAAAGGCTTGATTTATTTATTGTTCCTAGTTTTTCCTGCTTGTTTTGAGTGGGGGGGGTTCCCATAAGGTTTTCCCTATTTCATCAATTTGTTAAGCATTCATTTTTTTCATCTAGATTGTATGGGTGACCTTTGGTCTTAGTTTCCAGGGCCCAGGTTATCCAAGTTAGGATTAAGGGGGGGTGTTAGGATTAATTAATTAATCCTCCCTTAACCACCATAGTCTATTTGTCTTTTCCTAGCTTATGAGGTCATTGCCACTTCACTAGTTGCATGGGGGACACTTATGGGGCCAACCTAACACTCAATGTGCCCTAATGAGTTTAGGATATCTAGAGACCAATCCCTATAATTTAGGAACCCATTGTAAGTGCCACCAACAGTTGACCCTAGTCAGTGTTCAATTATGTTCAATTATGCTCCGATTCCAATCAGTTAGTTCACTTTCAATCATCCTAGCACCAGTTTGCATGATTTAAGGGAGGTTGGGTGCATTTTCTCACTTACCTAGATCAATTAACTGATTGTGAACTGATTTAGTTGATCAGAGTTGCATTAGTGAGCTTTAGTGGTGATTTTCCCACATCAAGTTAGCTCCGGAGTCAGTCCAGGTTGGTAGATTCGAATCCTACCTAAGGAATTCAAATTCTCCTATTTGTAACACCATTATATTACATACAATTTACTGATTAATGGATGTAATATTATTCTTCCAATTTTGTCTACATGTGTGGGAAATTTTGACATGAATTATTGATCAGTGTTTACTAAATTCTTCCTCTCTTCTGCAGCCTTTTTTTCAAAGTTAATTCATGCAGGCCTGAAGATCTTATGCTTCATTAAATTAAACATATTATTGAAAAATAAAATTATATAATTAATTTATGAACTTATTAAAAAAATAAAAAATAAGGAAAAAATTAACAAAAAAATACAAAATACAACAAATTAATTATTAAATAAATTTAAAAAATAAATAAAACAAAAACTTATTAAAAATTTTAAAAACAAAAAACAAAAGATATAGTCATGGTTGTCTCTTATGCGACCATGGCCGACCCCTCGGGGTCGTATATATCCCTCGGGGTAAGGATAAGGAAAGAGTGATGTGTCATGACCGAAACCCAAGGGGATGGCCATGGGATGCGCCTATCCAAGTCAATGGTGACATGCCATGGGGATGACCGAAATCCAAGGGGATGTCCATGGGATGGGGCTATCACGGCCAATGGTGACAGGCCATGGCCATGATCGAAATGCAAGGGGATGACCATGGCCCCTGTCAGGCTTGGTTTTCATAGCTATGGATCCTCTTACACAATTCCTTTTTAGACCCTAAAATTGGGAAAATGAATTCTAAAAATAAAATAAAATAAATATTTATTAGGAAAAAAAATGAGATAGCAGATTTTTTTTAACTCAAATAATTTGGTTTTTGAAGGAAAGCTATTAACCACCTTTCCTTAAAGCTTGAAAATTTTACACTTGCATAAAAAGAAAACCACCATAAATCTAAGGAAGAATGAAGGAAATAAAGGATAACCCATAGCTTGAAACCATGAAACTATAATAGAGAGAAAAAAATATTCATGATTAAAAATGAATGAAATGAAGAGAGAGGGGGGTTTATATTTTCCTATTGATTTTAATTAAATAATGTATTAGGAATAAGTGGATGGAGTCGGGAAACTTTTCCTATCTGATTTTTTAAAATTATTTAAGTTGGTCTAACCTCACACATGCCAAAATTACAATGGTGGAATGTCCTATTTCAAGTTTAGTGTAGGGTATTGCTACAATTGTGACAATGATTGGGGATAAAATTTTAAAATTTATTTATTTCAAATGATTTAAAATGGTCTAGCCTCACAAAGTCTAAATTATGATGATTGAATGTCTTATTTCTAACGTAATGAAGGTACCATCACAATTGTGACAATAATTGAGGACAAACAGAGAAAACAAGAATTTTAAAAATTTTCTAGCGTTATAATGGATTTTTGTCTAAAACATCAGAAACATTGGAATTTGCACCCAAATGTATTAGCGCTTGTGCAAATATTAGTTGCGATGCTGAAGAAATCCAAGGAACTCATCCATAAACTTGGGTTCGATTGTCTAGGTGAAAAAGCTATCACCCAACCAATGAAACATAAGCTCCGTGTATCATTAAGTGGTAGGCTTCAAATGTCCATAATGGTAGTGTAGATCCAAATAAGTATAACCATCTAAAGAAAACATATCCTCCATTTAGTAGTAAAAAAATGGCTCTAAAAGGATTTCTACTACTATAGGAAAAATATTCTAGAAACATGTAGGCACCAACCATTGTTCTCTTTTCTCTAAGAGTTTCTCTTCATATGGTGGAGAAGAGTCATAAAAAAGAAGATGGAAGTATTTGTCCTCCTTAAAATTACAACTATTGATATATCACTCCTCATAAGCATCTTCTAATTCATACCATGAAGATCTTTCTTTGATATACTCTTCAATGATGAAAGAATATGTGGTATCAATCATTTGGACCTCCTTAATTTTATGGTTTATCTGCTTCATATCTTCTAAAAATACTCTCTCATAGACACACACACGCACACATATATATTGTAAAAAAATTATTCTTATCATCTACCTTTCCATTCTTCAATTCCATGAGGGTTTGAGGGAGAATGTTTATGACAGTTATAGTGCATTTAGTATTAGCCAAAAAATTATCATATAATATGTAATATCAAAGCCATGAAAATCCTCTATTTGATGGAATTGATTTAGTTGCAATTTGATCTCCTTGTTAAACGCATCACCCTCTACAAGAAATGCAAACATCATTAAAATATCTAAAAAATAACATATTTTAAACTACAATATCTCATTTTTCCAGTCTTAAATTTGAGAGATTTTATTTTGAAAACACACATTTTTTCGAGGTAAACTCATATCTACAATTAATTTTTGTAAATTCTTCCAAAAATTACTAAGAAAATGATATGTTATTGCAGACATCTCATTCCATTGCTTCTACATCTTTATATAGTTTCTATCCAACCTCCTAAGTACTTTGTATAAAAAAACCTTTATAATAAGTGGAACCTTCTAGATACTTTCTAGAGAAGGATATTTCTAGTAGGAAGAACCTCCTAGCAAGTCTTATTACAATTATTGTTTTTTACACTATATGCATCTTATTTAATAAAAAATACCCCAATACATAACATTGTCATCTTGGGTACCTCCCTAGGTACCCCATATTATCATCCCTAGGTACATTACATTCCATCACCCTTCAAAAAGTGTTTTCCTCACAACTTGATGTGAGGAGGTACAACATAAACTAGAGTCCCATGAATGGTTGTTGTTCACAGTGTTGAAGTAAGCCAAGGAACCAAGGTCCCATGTGTAAGTACTAGCTATGATGAAGTAGTCGAGGAAGCTTCACATAAACCATGTGGTCCCATGTATGAGTGTGAACCTCAGCGTCGAAGAAGCCAATATCCCTTTAATAGTACATTTGGGAACAAATTCTAACATTGTTTCTAACATTTTGTTGTTGTAAAAGTGACAAAATATAGAAAATCAAAATTGGATTTTTTGTCCAAAAAAATTGTGTTTCTATGACATGTGTCATGGTCACATCCATTTTTTTCTCTCTTTACATCATAATTCTGACATTTTAGTGACAAACATTTGTGTCAAGATGAACAGTTTATAGACATAATGGTAAAACTACAACTTCTTAGATATGTTTGAGTATTTAATGCTATAGTTTTTACTTTTGAAATTGAGTGATATGGTTGTATAATTTTACTCCATTATAGTATGAAAACATGCAAGTGAGTATTCATTCTTGGAATTAAATGATATGACTATAGATTTTTACTATATTAATTAATATAAGTATTGTGCGTTAAGATTATAAAAGTTGTTATGCCAAAACAAAAAGATCACCGAAATAATAACAAGCATAACAAAAAGAAAGAGAACACAAAGATTCATCTTGAGAAACCATCGTGCAGAAGAAAACCCAACAAAACTTCCTTGATATAGACTTCAATCGAGTACAATTTAAGACCCAAAAGATAAGACTAGATTGCTTCCTCCACCTTAGATGGACTTCTCCTCTCTCTTGTGAACTGGCTTGAGTTCTGAGTGTATCCAAATTAGGGAGGCACCTCACCTATTTATACACATCAACTGAGAAGTGTAATAACCCTATAGGGCCGACTTCTCCTAACTACCAGGGTCGACTTGCATTGGGAGACTCAAAAATACATTTTAATAATACATTTGTGAGTACTATTTCCCCGACTTACAATAGAGGTTTTACCTTAAGACTTTGCATGACCAAATAAATCAATTACATCCCTAATCGGAGGAACATCAACAACAACAATAATAATAATAAAATAGAATATCTTCCGTAGTTACATTTATTTAACACTCCCTCTTAACAGGAAAGGTATTCTATCACAACACATCTGACTGGTAGGCTATACGTCATAGGAAGTTTTCACAACTATATCAACATCATTTTCATCTGTGTAACATCATCATCATGGAGCATCACATCTCGAGCATCATATCTTGGCACATCATCACGAGTATCACATCTCAACACATCATCACGAGCACCACATCTCAACACGTCATCATGAGCATCACATCATTATGATCATCACATATCGACGCATCATCACAAGCATCACATATCGACACATCATTACGGGCATCACATCTCGGCACATCATCACGAGCATCACATCTTGAGCATCATATCATGAGCATCACATATTGACACATAATTAAGAGCATCATATCACGAGAATCACATCTTGGCACATCATCACATCACATCATCATCTTGAGCATCACCTCCAATACCACACATACAAACACAACACAACATCCATAAATTAATGTGGAATCACCCACAGCATAAAACATGTTGGAATCACATCGTCCACAAATGAATGCAAGACCACATCGTATGAAACTGAATGTCAGACCATCCACAATGAATGTTGGACCACGACGTCTACAAATGAATGCAATACCACATCGTCTGCAAATGAATGACGAACCGTCAGCAGTTAATGCCTTACCACAACGTCTGCAAATGAATGCAATACCACATTGTCTGTAACTGAATGCAAGACCGTCCAAAATGGATGTTAGACCACAATGTATGCAAATGAATGCAGGACCACATCATCCACAAATGAATGTTGGACCATCCGTGGTGAATGCCGGACCACAACATCTGTAAATGAATGCAAGACCACATCATTCACAAATGAATGCCAGATCATTCACAGTGAATGACAAACTAGAACAACATCTATAGGAACTTCGATTGGCCTTCTCTATACTGGCATACCATTTCCATCACATAATTAATAACAATCTCGTCATCACTCCCTCTTTCTAGGGAGGTCCTTTCGGAATACACCAAGCTTGTCTCGAAAATATTCAAAGTTCACATGATACAGAGGCTTAGTCAACACATCTGCAACTTGTTCCTCCATATGAACATACTAGAGATTCACAGCTCCTCTCTGCACCATATCCTGAATATAATGGTATTTTATCTCTATATGCTTTGACTTATCATGAAACACCATGTTCTCTGTCAACTTGATGCAACTCTGGTTATCACAATAAAAATTAGTTGCATCCATCTCGACATCAAACAATCCTGCAATAACTTGTGAAGCCATAATGCTTCGCTACAAGATGAGCATGCTGCAATATATTCGGCCTCAGTTGTACTGAGTGCAACACTAGTCTATTTTCTGCTAATCCATGATATCACACAGGATCCCAAATTGAAACAACATCTTGAAGTGCTATTTATACCTTTAACACTTCCTTCCCAATATGAATCAGTATAGCCATACAATCTAAACTCACTATTGGCTGCATATCTGAGTCCATAACCCAATGTACCCTTTAGGTACCTCATCACATGTCGGGGATCCACCATATATTAACTCAAGGTGTTTATAGAAAAACATATATCTTGTCTTGTATTTTTCAAATACATCAGTGAGCCAATAATATGTCTATATAGTGTGACATCTACTCTTTCTGAAGAGTCATCATTTAGTAGCTTCAGGTTTGTTACCATAGGAGTGTTCATTACCTTGCACTCAAACATCCCAAATCTCTTTAGGATCTCAACTGCATAGTTTCCTTGGTTTAAGAAAATCTCATCTGGGAACTTCCATACTTTGAGACCTAGGAATTAATGCATCATGCCAAGGTATTTCATCTCAAACTATACCGCATATTCTTCTTACATTCACTGATGAGCTTTTCCTCTCCTGTTAAAAATAAATCATCCACATATAATAGTAATATCATGGTCCCATCATCTATAACCTTATAGTAAAGGTTGGAATCTTCTTTACTTTTGGTAAATCCCAAGCTCATCAGGAAGCCATCAATTCTTCCATACCATGCTCTAGGTGCTTATTTCAACCCATATAGTGCTTTCTTCAATATGGATACATGTTTCTTCTTGTTGTGTGTCTCAAAACCTGGTTGTTGCTCAATGCACACTTCTTCTTCTATGACACCATTTAGAAAGGCTATCTTTACATCTATTTGATGTAAATTCCATTTCATCTTGGATTCCAAGGCAATGATAGTTCTAATTGAAGTATATATTGCTACTAGTGCAAAAGTCTCTTCATAATCAATCCCTTCCTTATGAGAGAACCCTTGTGCAACAAATATTTCTTTAAAATTTTCAATATTGCCATTTTTTGAATGCTTTGTCTTGAAAATCCATTATGAAGAGATGATTGATTTATCCTTCAGCCTTTGAACTACATCCCAAACATCATTTTTTATGATAGACCAGTATTATTCAATCATGGCATCCATCCAGTCCTTCTGTTTTGAAGCTTCTTCAAAACATGTGAGTTCCTCATCAACAAGATTGCACATCAAGGCCACATAACTGGAGTAGAGTCTTGGTCTCTTGCTTCTTTATGGTGCACCATATCTTTTGGCTTCTCAAATTTTATCATGAGCCCAAGCTGGTCTTCTCTTTGTTGAGATCATCTCATGGGGTGTCTCCATGGGTCCTTGGGGTTATTCCATGTTGCGATCTTCTAGTATGGGTTCTTCTTTGATATTTCTAACTGGTGGTTTACTGTATTCTACAGTTTTGGGAGCCTCTTTCTCTTCTTCATGATCTTCATCTACATAGACCTTTTTGGATTTGCTGAAAGATACAACTTCATCAAATGTGACATCTATGCTGATATCAATTTGACAGAATCCTGGAATATAGATTATGTAAGCTTTTGATTGGTCAATGTATCCAAAAAATATTCCCTTCTTTCCTAAAGGGTCCCACTTTGATATTTTCTCCTTGGGAACATGCAAGTAGACATGACAACCAAATATATTCAAATGGATGACTTTGAGTTTCTCACCAGTAAACATTTCTTTTGGAGTATTGTTCCAAAGAGCACTGTGGGATATTCTATTCTACACGTAGGCTGCAGTCTTTACTGCTTCAGCCCATAAATGCATAGGCATATCTTGATCATGGATCATGGCTTTGACTGCTTCCATGATAGATCTATTCTTCCTTTCTACTACTCCATTTTGTTGAGGATTATAGGGTGTAATAGGATCCCTCTTAATCCCAACCTTTTTACAAAATTATTTGAATTCATTTGAAGTGAATTCTCCTCCATTCTCTAACCTCAAGGTCTTGATCTCTTTTCAAAGAGATTCTCCACAAGAGCCTTGAATTCTTTGAACTTTTCAAATACTTCATCTTTACCTTTCAAAAATTATATCCAAGTCTTACAAGAGTAGTCATCAATAAAATAGACATAATAAACATACCCTCCTAAGGAAGTAGCTGACATTGGTCGGCACACATTTGAGTGGATAATATCCAAGATCTTCTTTGCTTTATTGTTATTGCTTGGAAATGGGTTCTTGGTATTATTTCCTTGAGAACATCCTTTGCATACACCTTCATGATTGATATGGATCTTTGAAGCAATTGGTAATGCGTTGTAGTTCACATGAGCAAGTCTTCTATGCCATAGTTCCCATGAAATGATGGTACTAGTTGTGAAATTTGAATCTACATGCCCCTTTAATTTGTATAGTCATCCTTCTTCAACACCAATTACAACTACATCATCTATGGTCTTTCCTTTCGGCCACATAAGGACTTCACCATCTACAAAGGAAACTCTAAAACCTTTCTTATCTAAAACTGATATAGAAAGAAGGTTCTTCTTCAAACCTGGAACATATAGGACTTCTTTCATCTTCATGGACTTTCTAGATTTTATCTTGTAAGAGGATTCTCCCATTCCTTTGATGGGATATGATAATCATATCCAATTTGCACCTTGTGTAGATATTCTTTCTGTGTAAGACATGAGAAAGATTCTTTGTGATCGGTCATATGTTTGGAAGCACCACTATCTATGATCCAAGTGTCACTTCCACGAGAGATTGATATTAAGACATATTCTTCATTGGAGTCTTCATTTTCTCTAGCCTTCTCTTCATCTGATTCATTCTCTTCAAATGCATGGAAATGGAACTTTCGATTCTTCTTATTGAACTTGTATTTATTAGGTGGACAATGTCTGGAGATGTTTCCCAACTTATGACATGTATAACATTCATAATATGAATAGTCCTTGTTATGATTCTTACTTATTTTGAACTCTTGTGATCTTCTAGGAGGTGATCCTCGATCCTTCCTTTTGTTTAATCCATTCTTTGCATGAGCATCTAGAGCTTTATATTCATTATCATTTATCTTATCTTGTCTATTTTCTATCCTTCCTTTTTCTTGTACACATTCTTCTCATTGTTTATTGAACTTGGTTAGCTTTCTCCTAGCACATATTCCTCCGATGAAGGAATCTCATTCTCTTGGAAGACCATTTAAAGTGGTCATCACAACTTCCATTTCTTCCACCATATCACCAATGGATTCTAACCATTCTTTGATCTAAGATACTCTTGAGAAGTATGATTGCATAGTTTATTCCTTCTGTACCTTTACACCCTTGAGTCGGTTTCTCAAGTTCATTCTTCTATTGGTGTTCTTGCCTTCAAGTAGACTGTTTAGTTCATCGAACATTTCCTTTGGAGTATTCTTGGAAGATAATTGGGGGATCAAATTATCCTTGATAGAATCATCTATGATCCTCTTGGATTTTATCGTATCCTTATTGTGCTTGTCCTTTTCTTCATCTCCCTCTGGTTCCTTTACCTCGTCTTTGATGTAGCCTTCTAGGTCATGTTCTTCAAGGATGAGCATGTCTCTATACTTCCATGCTTTGAAATTATCTACTCCTTTAAGTTATTCATCAAGCTTGGTATTGTTTGTCATATTTAATGAATGCGAACCTGCAATGGAAATATAGGAGATAATACTTACCAATTTGAAGATTGCTTCTAGAACTTTCTTCAAGATGACCTAGGGTTTGACAAGAAAACCCTAATTTTTTAACTATGGTCACTTGAAAAAACAAGTGCAAGAAAATATGCACCTACCTAAGGCGAGCTAGGATGCATCTTTATTTCCCGAATACATGGACAAAACCTTAAAAAATATAATGCCCTAGTTTCTCCTAGCAGTAGTGGTAGGTCAAAAAATGAAAATCCACAGAACTGAAATTTGCTTCGACAGAAAGATGCACCCTCCTAGGAAAAGTTGAATGGTCCTTATTTTCAAGCTGATATGTGGAGGGAGTTTTCTGGAATAGTGATCTATAGCTTGTTGAACTACTAGAAAGTTGTTGCACAATGTCTTCTTTCAGGTTGGATCTGATACCATGTTAAGATTTTAAAAGTTGTTATGCCAAAGCAAAAATATCACTGAAAGAATAACAAGAACAATAGACCAAAAGAGAACACAAATATTTATCCTAGGAAACTTTCATGGGGAAGAAAACCCATAAAAAATTTCTCGATATAGACTTCAAAAAAGTACAGTATAAGACCCAAAAGATAAGACTATACTACTTCCTCCACCTTAGATGGACTGCTCCTTTCTCTAGCGAAATTTCTTGAGTTTTGATTGTATCCTAGTGAGGGAGGCACCTCACCTATTTATACACATTAATTAAGAAAGCTAATAGACCAACAAGTCTGACTTCTCCTAACTGCCAGGGTCGAATTGCCTTGGGAGACTCAAAAATACATTTTATTATTACTTTTGTGGATACTACTGACCCGACTTACAAGAAAGGTTTTAACTCAAGAATTTAAATGAAAAATACATCAATGACATCCCTAATCAGAGGAACATCATCTTCGAAAGGGGGAATAATAATAATAATACAAAATATGATATCTTTTGTAGTTACATTTCTTTAACATTATGATTGTAGTAGTTGTTACAAAGTTATTGAAAAAAAATAAAATGATCATAACATAATGATACTCAAATCTTGAACATTCCATTCCATTCATATAGTTCCTTTAAAAATTATTAGATATTATATCTATAAAATTTATAAAGGAAAGTTTACATTATTATTTTTTTATAGAAAGAAAAAACAAGTAAACAATCTTATATATATTCAACGTGATTCATGGATCTGGAGTATCAATTGCTCGCTACATCCATGGGAACCGAACCCCCCCCTTCAAATCCGAAGAACATGGGTAACCCAGGTATTCTACGGGTAAGCCTTCCAACACTAATTACGAGGCCTAACCTAATGGGGAATCAAGGGAGGCCCCATAGTATAATTTCTATCAACAACCAACTAGGTGATTTGACCCTAATACCTATTGCTTTCGGGAACAACTTTGAACCACTTGAGCTAACCCACCTGGTGCGCGCATGCGCGCGCGCGCGCACACACACACACACACACACACACACACATATATACATTTATTTATATATACCTTAGAAAAAAAATATTCCCACTGAAAAAAAAAATACATTCTTCACTTTCTGCTAAGTAGGTTCAAACTCTAGCTTGTCTTGTATCCCAAGCACATGATGTTTCCACACATTGTTTCACTCTTTGAACACAAACAAAATCCCATCGACATAAAAGTTCTTTTAAGGTTGACTGACATATTACATTCACTCCACCCACAGACACAAATTTTTTAAATCATCGAAAATATTTCATGACATACAATATACAAAATCCATTAATGATAAAAAATAGAGAAATGTCTAGAAATTGTCAATATTCCATTATGGAATTATTTTTCAACGCCTTGTAATTGAGTTTCCTGCATTCTTTCCTTCGAGAGTTTATCTTCTTGAGTATTCATTTCTATGTGTGTGTGAAATTTGTTTCTTGAAAAGTGGTTGCAACTTCTTGTAGACGACTTGCCAAATTAATTAATCTCGCATTGTTCACCTGAAAAATTCCCTGAATCCAATTGATGATTAAAGTTGAATCACTAGAATATTATATTTGATTTATACCTCTGTTAAGACTTTGCTAATTTGAGCATAAAAAACATTGCTTTCAATTCACAAAGATTAATAGTTCCTAATCTAATGTTTTATTTCCCAATGAAATATTGTTCCTCCAATAAGAAAAGGAGATAACCAATACCACATGAAGTACCTCCATTTTGATTGGTCCCATCAAAGAATCCCCAGGACCTCGACTTATGAATATATATGTCCTTTACCTCTCGATTTTTCTTTAAATTTTCCTTGGGATGAAAAATGGATAGTAAGGATAAGGATTTGGCAACTACTTCTAAAGTGGATATTTTTTTGTCTTTGCAAATGGATGTGTTCCTTTCTTTCAAAATTCCCCATAATATTAGATAAGAAGAAAATCACATCCTCTTCAATTCCCTGTGATGAAACCAATATTTTATACTATCACCTAAAGTCCTCTTATCCTAGAGATGATGGACACCGAAAGAGTGTTCAACCTATTCCAAACCTGTATAGTGAAAGGACAACACAAAAATAGATGGATGTTAATATCCAAACCCTTTCTGGACAAACTATACCACCCTGGACCAATTTTATTTCTCTTTTGTACTTTGTCCCAAGTTAAAACCCTGTTATTCATAGTTAACCACATAAGAAGATAAGATTTTGGAGGGGCCTACACCTTCTAAAGTTTGTTCCACTACCACTCTTCAGTGCTTTTAGAATTTTCTTGTAATAACAAATAGCCTTGTTTTACTATGTATATCCCTCCCCCTTCCCCCCCCCCACCCAACTAAGTTCAACTGACTAATCATGCAATCTAATATGACCTCTTTTAATTTCAGATTTAAAATGATTCCAAAATATATATTTATCTTTATATAACCCAAATTCTTGTGCACTACACCAACCTTGTGACCAAATGATAGTAATATCGAACCTCCCAAGCTTATCTAAAGTGCACATCCCTCACAACTATAAATGAGCTATTATTTCGACTGATAGGAATATGTACTTCCCACATCCCACAATAGTGTCTACACATATCCTAATGGAGGAGACATTACCAACCTTCCATGCTAACTTACTACCTAGCATTGGGAAGGCAAGGAAGAGAGCCTTCCATTGAGTAGAAACATTTTGATAATTCTTCCTTTCTGCTCTTATCCAGTCAATAATCAAGTTTGGAGTAATGTATTTTTGAACGAGAATATTAAACCAAAGACTATTCCTTGAGATCAACGGGAATAACAAATTGGTTGCTAGAGATCCCCCAAATAAGTGGATTTCTTTCAGCCCCCTACCTCCACATTTTTTTGAGAGAGCGATAAGATTTCAACGAGAAAGGAGAGATCCTTTATACTCACTCTACCCTTTCTAGATATAATTGGAAGACATATTTCTTATTATTTCCAGTATCCCTTTACGTATGCGCACCAAGGTATTAAAAAAACTAGTATCGCTTCCAATACTGATTTGATTAAAACAAGCCTCCCACCCCATGAAATCCATCGATTACACCAAAAAATAATTCTCTATTCTATGTGAGCAATTAACCAACACCAATCTTCTTTACCATACCTATTTAGTTTAAGGGTATACCCCAGGTATTTGACACCATCCTCTAAGTCCCTTGTCTGAAAGGAAAAAATTACCTCTAGTCGGTCTATAAGATCCTCACTTAAATTAAAAATATATAAAGTCAATTTCCATCCCAATGGCTCTTGAAAACAATACCGAAATATATTTTATAAAATCCCTTTCCCTCTTAGATCCAAAATTGAACAATAGTATATCATCAACAAAAATAAAGTGCATAAGAGATATCGATAATCCTATTTGAATTTTTGTAACCACTTCGTTTCTCTTAGCATGATGGATAGCCCTACTCAACCCTTCAACGACCAATAAGAACAAATATATGGAAAATGAACATCTTATCTTATTCCTCAAAAGGATTGAAAGTTTAAATAAGCAACATCGTAATCAAAATAGAAAAAGTGATAGAATTGATACATCCCACAATCCACCTTACCATAGACAAAGAAAGACTCGAGTGAAGAAGCAACATATGAAGATAAAGCCATGAGACTCGATCATATGATTTGGATAGATCCAATTTGATCATTGAAGCCAACCAAACATGTTTTATTGAATTTATATCCTTTTGAGTAGATCCCATGGCTTCATGGAT
Organism: Pseudotsuga menziesii; assembly: GCA_001517045.1. NCBI lineage: Eukaryota > Viridiplantae > Streptophyta > Pinopsida > Pinales > Pinaceae > Pseudotsuga > Pseudotsuga menziesii. Next base: position 480,513 of record LPNX010629707.1, read on the forward strand.
TAAACTCCCCTCTAAAAAACTGAATTATTTTGGTGAAATATACAGAGATAACCTCATTTCTAGCACTTTTGAAATGACATTGTAAACACAATTATTGAGTGAAATCGACCGAAAGCCTTAAAAAGTATCAAGATGATCTTCCTTGGGAATCAATATGATAAAAGTGGAATTTATGTTTTTATGATCTTTCCCCTACATTCTTACCTCTTCCCTCTTCAACCATTTTGAGTAGGTCTTCTCCTATGATATTGGAGAAGACCATAAATAATTCGACATTGCATCCTTTTAGTCCCAGATTCTTATCTTTCTAAAAGGGATTGAGGACATTAACAATCTCTTCTTTAGTGACTTCTCTATATATATCCTCATTTTCTTCTTCCTCCACCTTTCGTGGGGAATATGAAATGACCTTCATAATTTACCCTAGATTCAAACTATTAGGCTCCTTGAAAATGTTAGAAAAATGACTCAACCCCCAGCTCAACTAAATTACTGAAACCCCTGACTTTTTTGCATGCCAGATCAACCAATTTCCAAATCAAATTGTGACATTTTCTATAATTGACAAACTTATGAAAGAATCTAGTGTTCTAATCACATGATTGGATCCATGTCACTTGAATTTTTATCTACCAAACCTTTTCTTTGTCCAATAATAACTTATTATTATGAGTTTCAAGTCCCTTTAATTGCTTCAAGGTTTCATCATTAAATAATCCTTCCAGGTTTTCATGGAAAATCTATATTGGAGAATTTTCCACATCAATGAGTGATTTATCCCTAGCCTTGAACCTTTCAGAGGCCCATGGAAGAACTTTTCCTTTGACCACATATAAGGATCACACATATTGGGCACATGTCGATTCTCCCAAAAGAGGATCAAAACTTCTCTAACCTTTTTTTAATAGACTCTGCAAGTCTTCTTCCTTTGACCAACTAGGGTTGAATTTGAGAGGAGCCTTTGGCTTATCAAACCCCAATCCTAACTCCAAAACAATTTAGAAGTGGTTAGAGAATCTCTCTAGCTCCACACAAATACTATAACACAATGATATCTAATAAGGAGTGATGGATTAGAAAGTGGTCAAGGAATTTATAAACCCCATCCACCATGCGTTTGTTGTTTGACCAAGTTGGTTTTATCTCTATTAGGTCAACATCAATCCAACCTATGTCCTCAAACCTATTAATTAGGAACCCTTTTGACCTATCAAGTTGAGCTAAAGGACCTTATATTTCTCCCATGTTCAAAGTAAAATTCATATCTCCTCCCAGGATGATGTTCTTAGCCTTTACCCAATGGATCGAGCACAATTTCATCCAAAATCCTCTTTTCACTCAAAAGGTCCATATATCTTTAGCAAGGTTAGTTCCATCCAAAGTTCATTGGAGGAAAGCATTGTGCATAATCTTGAATGTAGAACAAAATATTTCTTTACGAACATGTTTGACTACCATCCCATAATCGACCCTCCTATATTTCTAAATGCATCTACAATATCTAAATCACAACAAAACATTAGTTTTTTGAGATCCCTAATTAAGGGTTCACCCTCACCCATTGTTTCTTGAATGAAAGGCACCTCCAACCTAGACTAGGAGATAATTCTCTAGAGGGATAGTTTTTTTGCCTGCCCTCCTAGGCCATGAACATTGAGAGAAATAAGTTTCATAGGGAACCCTTAGAAGGGGAATTTTCTACGCTGAGAATCCCTACTAGCATTCTTTGTCTAACTTGAATAATTTCCTTAATTTATTGGGCCCGACTTTGTCTAATAGACATGATACAACCTGCCCTAGATCCCTTTACTTCTAGTTTAGAATCACAAACCAAACCCCCTGGCCACATGGTAGTGTGAGAGGGACCTCTTGGTATGAGAAGGTAAGGGCCTCCTCCATGACTCTAAGAGGTAGTAGAATTAGAAGTGGAATCAATCACCATAAGAGCAACACCATCAACAAGAAAATCTAAATACTTTGACATGTTTACCACTAAGGAAGGGTCTCCTTTCATTGACCCGTCTTTCCAGAGACCTTAATTGGGAATGGAATTCGATGGGACATGGATCTTATATCTTGCATGTCGAGAGAAAAAAGAGGGGTTTCTTCACTCTCTCCCTCAAATCCCTTGATCAATTTACAAGCAAATATAGGTTTAGGTGTTCACTTACCCACAACATGCACACTTTGTTGCCACATGGATTCAATCCACTTCAACGGAGAAGGGAAAAATCATAGAAACTTAAATATCCTGACTATTTTTCTGCTATTAATCATTACGAATATCCCTCCAACACCAAACGAATTTAAATATCACCAATATTTATATCTCCCTTATGTTTCCTTGTTTGCATGAATTTAGTTCTTGGAGAAGATTGAACTGTTGTCCCCAAAATATTTTGAATACTATCCTTCTCCTAGAGAGTAACACTAGGTATCTCGAAATAAGAACAAGGTCCAATATTTCCAATAGGTTTTACCAAAGGATGACCTGGTTCCTTAACAACAGAGTGATGACAAGAATACAACAACCCACTAGGATCCTTTCCAAGACAACTTGAGCCTGCAACTTCATCTTTTCTCATGAAATTATTTTGGAATGGCTTGTCACAATCTCTAAGGATATGGCCATATATATAAAACCTAGCACATCGAAAAGGAAAGTTTTGATAATCCAAGATGTGAGTATACTTCAAAATTCTCACTATAATTTCCATTGATTCAAAGAGTCCTTGGATAATATCTATTTCCTCAAGAATTGAAGCCACCAAGTAAACAAAAGAATTCGTGTACTTGTCATCCAATGTGACGAAATAACCCATAGCATTCCCAATATATTTAAGGGATTCATCAAACCAAATTTCCACAGGAAGATAAGGTAGCTTGAACCATATAGGATATTTGTTCATAAATTCTATATGCACATCAAAACTCGGTTTCCATGGTTTTAATGATAAATAAACCGTATAAAAAGAAAAAACCATTGAGAACTTTCAAATTATCGCTCCCATCTATAAATATGAATCCTATATGTTTAGATTGTTTGTACTTATTCTCCTACCAATTAACTTTCCGACCATTTTTTTCGCACTAGAGGTCCAATATAGTCCAAACCCAGATCCACTCCAACCACTAAAGAAATTCCTCCACCCCTTGATTTTATTATCATTCTCTTTTATTTATTCCTTGGCACTCTAAGAGAATTAGGATTTTCCCCTCTCTATTCTTGTTTAGACACTATAACCTCGACAAACCCTCAAGGATACCCCTCGAACTGTGTCTTTTAAATGAATAAAATATTAGAGCGGAACTTCTTCGTATCCTTTTGTAAAGAAAAGATCAAACTAGACAGATGGAAATTTTCCTCTAGGAGATTTCTTGTGACACATTAAACACCTCGAGAGCTCCATTGGAGTGTTGAAGACAAAGTTTCTTGAAATGACCTCTTTATCTTGAAAACTATTGGATCTTTCCTGATCCCTCTTGGACTTTGGAAAAATTGTGCGAACCTTGTTAGATTTTCACAATATTATAGCAATATATCTTAATTACAATTAATCAATAGGATCACTAGAAAAATAAAAAAGTACAAAACAATAACACTAGTGTTTTTATCCTAGAAAACCCAACGGGAAAAACCCAACAAACCTTCATATAGAGACAATGATATTCTAAGAACAAAGAGAAGAAGAGAGAGAGAAAGTGTCTCTCGCAGATATAACCCCAAAAAACACTCTCCTAGACTGTTGGAGTGCACCTATTATATTGAGTTGAGTAGATGTGATTGTGTATAATAATGAGGAGGGGCGCCTCCTATTTATACTGATTTTGCACCAGGAAAATCACTGGGGCCGACTTCTCTTGGGGGAGCAATAAAAATATATATTTTATAATTTTATTTTTATTTCTTTCTTTTTCTTGCTTTTCACCCCAAGTTTTACAATGAATAATTACAACAGTATAATATCCCGTAGGTGGTACAAGGAGGTATAATACAAATACAATAAGAATAGCTTCTGAAGTTGCACAAATTCCAACGCTCCCTCTCAACGAGGAAGGTATTCTTTAGATATGGTCATCATCAACATTATGAAAATATGGGTCTCTTCTATACATCTCATCTGTCCCGATCATCTCTATACATACAGAAGGTCGTAAACATGTCATTGCAAAGTCTTTTATCATTTGCAGTTCCATCTTCTACTGGTCTGTCTCATCTGTTCATGGGCTCCTCCCATACCCAGCTTGAGAAAATGGACAAGCAAATGTGAAAAACCATCTACTACATGTTCATCTCATTCGTCGATGGGGTACTCCCATACATGGCTGAGAACCTAAATGAGTAGAGGTACCTATGCAATCACATGAGCATATACTGCCTATCCAACTCATATGCTGATGGGATTTCTCCCATACCTGGCTGAGCACCTGAACGAGTAGAGGAACCTATGTGAAACTGACCATATACTACATGTCCATCTCATCTGCCAATGGGATTTCCCCCATACCTAGCTAAGAACCTGGACGAGTAGAGGTACCTAGGAAAAATCATGAAATGGCTATTAGTCATCTCTCCCTCTCAAGTAGGGATATGTTCTCCTCTACTCCAAGTCTTCCTCGAAAGTATTCATACTTCACTCTAGGAAGAGGCTTCGTGAAAAACATCTGCATTATGGTCATCTGTCAGACTATACTATAACTTGACTGCACCTTTCTGCACCATATCACGTATGAAGTGATATTGAATCTCTATGTGCTTCGACTTGTTGTGAAATACAAGATTAACTAACATCTGCACACAACTATGGTTATCACAGTGAATCACGGTTGGCTCTGGAATCTGGACAAACAATCCTACAAGAAGTTTACAGAGAAAAACTACTTCTTGGGCTGCTGTGCTAGCAGCCATATACTCGGCCTATGCAGTACTGAGAGCTATTGATTTATGCTCCGTATTGCACTAGGAAATTACTGCAGAACCCAAACTGAAACAACATCCTGAATTACTCTTCTTGTATGTAGTGCATCTGACCTAATCTGAGTCTGTAAACCCTTGCAATTTCAAGTCACATTTTGATTCATATCATACACCATATCCCACAGTGCCACGTAGGTATCTGAGCACATGTTTTGCAGCAGTCCAGTGAATACACCTCGTCTCGCACATGAAATGAATGAGGGTATTCATAAAAAAACAAATATCTGGTCTAGTGTTCATCAGATACATCAAGGACCCAATCATTTGGCGATACATTGTGGGATCGATCAAATTTGAATCTGAAGTAGAATCTATCAGCTTCTTCAAATTTGCACCCATCGGAGTAGCTATGGAATTGCAGTCCAACATTTCGAATCTCTTCATTATATCTATGGTGTATTTTCCTTGACCTAGGAAAATCCACTTCTTCCTCTTCCATACTTCTAATACCAAGAAGTAATGCATTAATCCAAGATCCTTCATTTCGAACTCAAAGGCGAGTTTCTTATTACACCATATGATAAGTTTCTCATTTCCAGTGAAAAATAGGTCATCAACATATAGTACCAAAATCAGTGGCTCATCATTCACAACCTTGTAGTAAAGGTTGGGGTCCGCATCACTTTTAGGGAATCCTAGTCTCACTAGGAATATTTCTATTCATCCATACCAAGTATGGGGTGCTTGCTTGAGTCCATATAGATCCTTTTTCAGCTTGCATACATGAGACTCCTTCCCATGGGCAACAAACCCTTCTGGATGTTCAATATATACTTCTTCCTCAATAATACCATTAAGAAAAGTTGTCTTGACATCCATTTGATGCAACTTCCATCCCATAGCTGAAGCAATAGCGATGATCGATATCATGGAAGTATATTGAGCCACATGAGCAAATGTCTCATCATAATCGACTCCCTCTTTCTGAGAGAACCCTCTGGCAACAAATCTAGCCTTGTATTTTTCAAATATTCCATCCGCTCTATGTTTGATCTTGTATAATCATCTGGAAGTCACTACTAACTTCTCCTCAGGTCTAGGTACAACATCCCACACATCATTCTTCATGATGGATTGGTAGTATTCCACTATGGCATCCTCCCATACTTGGTTTCTGGATGCTTCTTCATAAGTGGTGGGTTCTAAGTAAACGATGTGACTCATTAATGCCACATATTTGGAGAAACTATGAGGTCTTTTACTTTCTTAGAAAGTACCATGTGGGGATTCATTCCCCTCATCATATTGTAAGGTTTGTTGTGCCCATGTAGGTCTTTTTCGACTTACTTCCATATCTTTGAGAATATCAACTGTCACGACAGGATCAAATGGATTGATGGGTTCATCTTTCTCTGCTAACTCATTCTGAATTGGAGGGGGAGATAATCTCATCTCCATTTCCTCAGCATTGATCTCCATGTGCGATCCTCTTCCTTTCTTGAAAACCATCTCTTCTTCAAAGGTCACATCCATGCTAACTTCAATCTGTCTGGATCCTGGGATATAAATTATGTAGGCCTTTGAAGATTCATTGTATCGCACGAAATTTCCCTTCTTGCTTGAATGTTATAACTTTGTCCTTTTCTCCTTGGGCACATGTATGCAGACTAGAAAACCAAATATTCAGAGTTGACTCACTTCAGGTTTTACTCCTGTGAAATATTCTTCTGGAGTCATGTTCTTCACTATATTAGGTGGGAATCTGTTCTGTACATATACAATTGTTTTGGATGCTTCTTCCCATAAGAACATAGGTAGACTCTGGTCATGTATCATGGCTTTGGATTCCTCCACAATTGTTCTTTTCTTTCTTTCAGCAACCCCATTTTCCTAGGGGTTGTAGGGAACCGTGAGCTCCCTCTTAATTCATGCTTCCTTGCATAAATCATTGAATTCGGTAGAGGTGTATTCTCCACCATTATCTCATCTTAGTATCTTGATCCTCTTCCATGACAAGTTTTTGACTTGTGATTTGAATTATTTGAACTTGCTGAGCACTTCTTCAAATTCCTTGGTCTTGAGAAAGTATATCCAAGTCTTCCATGAGTAGTCATTAATGAATGTTACATAGTAATGATATCCTCCCAATGAATCAACTGTCATTCTACTACACAAGTCAGAGTGCACTAGATCCAAGATTTGTTTGGATCTGCTCTCACTATCTGGGAAGGATTTCTTGGCATTTTTCCAAGTGCACATCCTCTACATGTTCCATCATGGTCTACCTGTAGAAATGGTATACCTGTAACTATATTAGATGTGCTCTCCCTATCTGGGAAGGATTTCTTGGAATTCTTGCCAAGAGCACATCCTCTACATGTTGCATCATGGTCTACCTATAGCACTAGTATACTTGTAACTATATTCTTCACTATTGGGGGAGCTCTGCAATTTAAATGATCTAGTCTTCTGTGCCATAGCTCACCTATACTTGTAGAGTCATGGAATAGGGCTTGGACTGGTAGAGTGTTCATTTGATACAATCTCTCCTCTCTCATACCAATTACTTTGGCTATATCCATGCTTGAGTTATTCTACCAAGAAAGTATTTTTCCATCTAAGAATGCTACTTTGTATCCTTTGTCTTCTAAGGCTAAGATGGAAACAACATTTCTTTTTATACCACGTACATAGAGAACATCACTTAAGTGTAGAGTATCATTAGACTCTAGCTGAAGAGAGGTAGCCCCAGATCCCTTCACAGTGTAGTTAGCATCATCTACAAGTACAACATGGAGATGAGAATATTTATCAACTACATCTGAGATGTTTTCTTGATATCCTGTCATGTGTCTAGATGAACCACTATCTATGAGCTAAGTATCACTAGTTGTGGGAAAAATACCTGATAGATATGATATGAAGAATAATTATGTATGATATTCATTATTCTATTTCTTGTGATGATGTTCTTCTTCTACATCAATAGTTGAAGCTTCATGCTTCCTTTTGTGATAAATTCAACAACTACTAGCATAATGATCGTATTTCTTGCACCTGTAGCATTGGATCTGAGATAGATCCTTATTTTGTTTCTTCTTATATGGGGGAGGACTTGATCTCTTATCTTGTTGCTTGTGATTGTAGGACTTCCTTCCCTTCCCTTTCCTTTCTTCGCATGAGATATGAACGCTTGATTTTCCTCAGGTTGAGTGCCATGAAGTCTTTGAAGTGTTGTTATTCTCGTCTCTTCTTGAGTGCATTCTTCCCATAGCTTATCAAATTTGGGAATCTTGGTTAGACCACTTATAGTTTGAATGAAAGACTCTCAAGATGGTGGGAGACCATTTAAGGTGGTCATAATGAGATCCTTTTCTTCAAGGTTGTCTCCACTCACTCTCCACTAGACTTTAGCTTGTCCCGAAGGTCGGTGATCCTCATGAAGTATTAGGAAATATTTTTCAAACTTCATCGTCTCCATATTCGATAGTTTATTCCTCAATGTGAGAGTCACATTGATGCTACTGTGTTCAAATAGCTTCATTAATGTTTTGAACATCTTCGTCTCTGTTGTCTTTTCTGATATTTGAGGTACCAAGTGGTCTCTAACCGAGTCTACCAAAATCCTACTTGTTTTGGCATCATTCTTCCTCCAGTGAGGTTTGTCTTCTTTGGATTCTGGTTCGGGTACCTTTGCATTTAGAAACTATAATACACCATTTTCTTCTAGTAGAAGAGGAACCCTAGACTTCCAGGGAATGAATTTGGAATCTCCTTCCAGACAATCTTCAACCTTCATACTGATCATATTGATTGCATATATGGATCTGAAATCCTAGAAGAGACAAGGTCAAAATTGAAGGTTGGAGTTTTGGAAAACTAACTCCATAGGTGAATGTACCCTAGAGAGGCAAGTTAAAAATTGAAACCCTAATTTCTGATGCGGCTGCACAATTAGGTCAAAAATTGAAAGTTCTCAAAATTCAGCGATGCCTTCACCAAAAGATGTGCCCTCATTAGAGAAAAAATCCCAAGGCTATTTTCTTGGCAAAATGTTGAGTAAAGGCTTTGAAAAATGAAACCCTAGTTTCGTCAGGGTTCTGACAATGTTTTGACAATGGCTTCTTCTAGAACTGCTCTGATGCCATGTTAGATTTTCACAATATTATAGTAGTATATCTTAATTGCAATTAATCAATAGGATCACTAGAAAAAGAAGAAAGAACAAAACAATAACACCAATGTTTTTATCCTGGGAAACCCAATCAAGGAAAACCCAACAAACCTTCATATAGAGATAATGATCTTCTAAGAACAAAGAGAAGTAGAGATAGAGAAAATGTCTCTCGCATATATAACCCTAGAAAACACTCTCCTAGACTGTTGGAGTGCACCTATTATCCTGAGTTGAGTAGCTGTGAATGTGTAATAATGAGGAGGGACGCCTCCTATTTATACTTATTTTTTCAGTAGGAAAATCACTGGGGTTGACTTCTCTTGGAGGAGCAATACAAAATATACTTTATAATTTTATTTTTTATTTATTTCTTTTGCTTGATTTTCACCCCAAGGTTTATAATGAATAATTACAACAGTATAAAATCCCGTAGGAGGTACAATACAAGTACAATAAGAATACCTTTTGAAGTTGCACAAATTCCAAAAACTTTGTCCCATGGGAGCAAGAATTAAAGAGGAGATTCCATGGGATCGTACTAAGTTTCCTCCCTAGTAGACGAGGACAATGGATTGAGTGCCAAAACTAGTGGATGTACCCCAAAGATATCTTCCTCGAAAATAGTGTCATCATAATATTCAACTAACTGATTGTTTATATCCATTTCAATGGGTAATATTTCAATTGCGAAAATCCTAGTTTTGACTAAATCTTATGTTGTGGAGAATGATTTCAGGAATAAACAACACTGATGGTAGGTGCAGCAGTAACCAAGGTGTCAACACTGTTCAATCCATTGAAATTCACATATAATCACACTACACAAACCCTTATAT
>LPNX010629707.1:490568-501078 GCA_001517045.1 Pseudotsuga menziesii
CCTTTCAAACCATTTAGAACTTAACTGAACCACAATTTCACAAAAAATTCTTGTGTTCAAACTACTAAGGAAATGAGCACTTATAACAGAAAATTGCATCTTCAAGTCTACAAGAAAAACAACAAAAAATCAGGCCTCTATTTGGCAGGAAGAATGCCCCCCACTCATCTTATAAAGGTCTATTATAACAATGAAGGAATGGGTCATTTTCTATTTCTGTGATATTCTTCTCCCCTAGAGCCAGCTACATACCTTCTTTAGAAAGGGAATTGACACTATTTTTTTCCCCTATAGATGTGCGCACAAGAGAAATCAACAAAACTAGAAATGTTATTGATGAATTCAATCAACAAAGGCTCTAAATTAGTTTTCGACATATCTGCACCCTTTTGATCTAGTTGATTATAAGCATAGAGTCTCCAAATACTTGAAGAGCGTGACAATTTTTTTCAACTACGAATTCAAGAAGCTTTTTTTAGTGCCAAGAGCTCAGAAAATATGTTGGATCTAAATCCGAAGCCCATAGGTATTTTAAAATAGTGTGACTCAGATAGGAATATGACTACGACTCCACCACATCTATCTTGATTAAGTTGGAAGGAATCATAAAAATTGGCCCACGTAATTGCTTTGTTCATCTATGGATCTTTGACAATATGCACTTGGCGTTGAAGGGGAGAGAATTTTTTTTAAAATGTTTTGTAATTTTTCCCCGAAAAATAATAGCACCATTTTTTTATTAAGGGGTAAAAATAGCCACTAAATGCACCCTATAAAAAATGAGAACTATTTAGAGTTCTCGTCAGTTTGTTTAATGCGTTAGTAGACATGACCTTCTAATAAGCCTTATTACAATTATTATTTTTCATATTGCATGGGTCTTATTTAATAAATATGTCCTTAATACATAGCATTGTTTTATTGGGTACTTCCCTAGATACTCCATATTATCCTCTCTAGATACATTACAAACCAACAATTTCATCTTAAACCATTGTATTGGTCCATGCAACAAATACATAAATTTATACATAAGTTAAACATTAAGCAATTTCATATGAACTAAAAACACATAATATAATGATGAGTTTAGATTGTGAAAACCAAAGTCATGTTCTTGAACAATCCCTACTCTAAGAAAGAACTAATAAAGTGTTGCATTGCAAATAAAGTGTTGCATTGCAAAATGTGTAGAGCAAATAAGTCCATTAACATATTAACATTTGAACCGACCTAGATTACCACAATGGTCACCCCTATATTCATTTCCTTTGGCATTTGCAAACTCAAGGTAATTCAACTTCCTATTCCCAACATTAATAGCATCCTCTATAAAATTTCCTCAACCATGTAGCCACCTCATTGCAACCATTTAATTCAATTACCATCAATAAGATAAAATGAATAGTCATTTCATCTAATCACAAAAATACAAGAATTACTTAAAAACAAATATTATATATATAAATACTTTTTAAATACATTTAAAAAGTTCTTATACATACATAATTTTACAAGAGAGAGAGAGCAAACCTTTAAAGTTTTTTTTCTTTCTTATATTTAAAAACCTATTACACGAACTTACACATTTGTTTTTTAAAGATGTTAATTCAAGCAAAGAGAATAAGCTTACATGTTTGTTTCTCTATCTATGTAGTAATCAAGTTTAATCATTCTATATTAAAAAAAAAAAATTAAACTTAACCTTATTTTTTTAAATTAAACTTTCTTATATTATATTAAATTTTTATAGTTAAATATAAAAAGTTTAACCAATATTATATATTTACTATTTTTTAAAAATATATATATATAACATATTACTAATTTAGAAAGTTAACTTAAATGGCCATAAGTGAGACATGATGTCTCTCCCTTATAATTGAGAATGTCAAAATTTGGACTATCTTAATTCCTTTAAACTTAAACTATATATACTCTCTATCCATTTAAAGTTAAGCTATAAACATTGTTAAAAAATTTATAAAAAGGTTTTACATAATTCTACAAATGTGTTTTTTTCAAATAAAACTATAATTTTTTTTTTAAGGTTGTCCACTCTCATAAGGGATATAAGTGAATGAAGTAAGTTAAACTATAGATGATTTGTATTTTTTATGAGATTTTTTTCTTGGCATCCTCAATATGTGATTCCAATAACCTAACTACAATTTCAACCAAATTTTGACTAAATTAATAAAAATCATTGCTTGTTTGTTAACTTACCAGCTTACACCTATGTGATGTGCCACTTTTTATAAACATATGAATTGGATAACAATTAAAATTCTAGTTTGTCAATCCCCTAACCGTACAGTTATCCAGCTCTAGAAATTTGAATATTTGCCTTCAAAACCCTCCAAATTTGCTATAATTCTACTTGTTGAAGTTGTGAACAGTGCTTGGAATGCAAGAAAATTAATCAATCGGCGTAACAAATGAATAAAATCCTTGGAAAACAAACTTAACGTCATCATGTAAAGGCTTATTTCCGCTTCTAAGAGATTTGAATTGGCCATCAATCTAGTGACTCCCTAACTTGAAATACAATGGAAGCCTCCACCTGCACATAATTGTTCAATACAAAGTGCAATAAGTTCATAACGATCGGTCACTTCAGTCTTGAATCTCCTAGCAAGGAGCTTAGGGTTAAATGATCCATTAAACCCATAATAGAGTTGTGGGGGAAGATGGAAGTGGCAAGTGGCTCCTCCACTAACCCTTCATGGATGTGTTTGTTAATGATTGCTCTTAGCATGATCATAGGATCACACACCATTATTCCCACATAGTGGTTAGTAAAGCCAAGTTCATGAATACTCAAAGAGGAATGATATTAAGGGTAAGTCAACAACTTTGTGCTTAACCCTAGCATTACCACATTGGACTTGAAATAAAATCAAGAGGATAGATTAGCCTCCCACTAGGGAGGGCCGTGAAGGTTAGAGAGGTTATAAAGGATAGGGTAGGGCTTAAGAGAGGGTTTAGTATATCTAAAGTCCTTTTCCATTACAAAGGTTTGGAAGGAGAATAGTAAGAGAGACTTTCCTTAAAAATGAAGGTTTTATGAGAGCTCCCATGTGTAGTTGCTAAAATGAAGTTTAAAGGTTAGAGTGCGTCACCATGCTACCACAATGAAGAAGGAGAGACTGGATTCGTCACCTATTTTATGGGAAATGAGAGGAAGAGAAAGATAAAAGAGGGAGAGAAATCCACTCGAGCAATAGGAGTTTTAGGTAGTTTATGTTATATAGGATTGTAGATTAATTAGAATAATTCAATTAGGGTTCAAAAACAAATATAAAACATGAAAGAACTAACAAAGGAAAACAAACTAACTAAGGTTTATTTATTGGTCTCCTTTGGTGAGCTAATTAACCTAGGATTGTAGATTAATTAGATTAATTCAATTAGGGTTAAAAAACAAATAGGAAACATGAAAGGACTAACAAAGGAAAAAAAACTAACTAAGGTTAATTTATTGGTCTCCTTTGGTGAGCTAATTAACCTAATTGTTGAAGAGATGAAAGGGAACCCATCCAAAAAAATGATGTTGTAGGTGTTGAAGTTTCTTGGGTTGAAGATAAGTCATGTAACAAGCATCCAAGAGAGGGTTTCTCTACTTGAATAAACAAGCACGTGCTACTACACCTTCTTGCAAAAAAAACACGATTAGGATCTCCAAAATAATGCAATAGAACACTCTAGCTATACCATTTAAAATAATGAAACAATGAAGTTTTGAAGTAACCCAAAGTTCCCTCAAAATGATTATACCTCTCTTACTGTACCTATGTTGGAACCTCCCCCAAGGTAGAAGAGTTGAACCGTCCAAGGTTTGAGAGTAGATAAATCCAATGGAGACACCATAAGATAAGGAAACAAAGCTTCAAGAAAGTGTTGATGCTTCTCTAGGTTGCAACATCGAGCATACATTCTTCTAGATTGGTCATTCTAATTTGAACAAGGAAGATTCATACATTCACCCCTGGAGCCTCATTCATATGGCTAGAGGTGAATGGCCCAGGAAGGGACAATCATTCTCCCATTATCCTGATTCATATGGTGTGGGGATATTGGACCCATGGTTCCCTCACATTTCTTGCTTCGTGATGGAGAGATCTATTACATATTAGAGATTTGACTTGTTTATTTGATAAGGGATTTCATCCCCTTCTGGAATTTACAAGTCTAGTCTAATGTTGAATTGATGTAGACTCTAAGAAGTCTCAAGGACTTCTTAATGGGTCTATTCAACATTAGAGATCTAAGTGTGAATAGATGTGCATGTGATGAGATGATCAACATGGAAAACTTTTCTAGTGAAGAAGAAACAACCAAGAAGACAAGTGAACCATTGAAGAAGTCCCAGATATCATTAAAGAAGCCTAGGAAATATTGAAGACTAAGAGTAAAAGTCGGCCTTGAAGGTAAAATGAAAAGTGAAGACAAAATAGACAAGTCAGACCTAAAGTGAAATTAAGGTGATTTGAATTGTATAAATAAGCAACTAAAACATTTCATTTTGACATCACAACATAGCATCTCTTCTTTGTTACTCTAGTGCACATTTTTCAAGGGGGCATAGTGAAATTGCAAGGAACATCATTTTTCGAGGTTTTTATCATCTCTATAGGTTTGCTGTCATGATCTAGGGTTTGCTCATGAGAGAGGATGCACTTGTGAGCTAGGGTTTCTTGTGAATAAGGGCACACTGTTTATGTGCTAGATGTACTTGAATTATTGGATTGATTTTTTCTAAGAAATGTTGCTTGAGTTTTCTCCCAAGATTGGGTTTCCTAGGGTAAAATATTTGTGTCTATTGTGCATGGTTGTCCTTCTATTATATTGTGTTTCTGCAACAATTTGAAGTTGAAATTTTCAGTGTATAATTATTCAATGATAACAGTGGGATGAAGTTAATGTTTGCAAATCATTATGAAGTAATTATCGAGATCTAAAAATTGTATTTCTATTGCTATAAGAGAAAATTCAATAGAAAGAAACCAAGCCAAAAGTAAGAGATGCATACAGGGGTGTTGGAAATGGTAGGAGCAAGTGGCCCAAGAGTGTGGAGAATGATTACAAGAGCTAGAACAATATTTGGCACTAATCCATAAGTGTTACTACATGAAAAATTGAAAAAAGGAAGAGGAATTCAAGAGATCTTACAAAGAGGAGAGGACCAATATAAATAGAAAGGAAATGATCTCAAGGTGTAAGTGAGCATAAAACTAGTTGTTAGGTGAAGCACTCCATAAAAAGGAACTGTACCATGAGCTTTCACCCATAATCACGAGTTCAAAGGCCCATCACACACTTATTTTCTTCAAACAATGCACTCTATTCCATGGACCATGACACATAGAGGTAGTCTAACGCAAATAAGTTGTGGAACACTTGGCACCAATATATCAAGAAGGGTTAACAAATATTTTACATAGTGGACCCCCTATTAAACATTGGAAAGTGGATTTGGGTCATTGAGGTCATGCATCCCAAGAATATCATGCATCTAGGCCAGGGTACGATGAGTCAAGTAAGAAAAGTCTAGCATAGAAGAGTCTTTACAATAAAGGATGCAAAGTAACTAATTCATAATTGGGAGGGTCACATCTGGAGATAATGTAGAAGTAGGCCACATCATGGTATTATTGAAATATTGTAACTTCGAAGAATATTCTATTGTATTTTACTATTGTAATTTATTCGGATATGTTTTATTCGTTCGTCAGGATGTTATTATTGTATTTGTTCATCATAGAATCATTAGGTAAAACCTTCGTTGTAAGTCGAGTCGATAGAACCCTCCAGAAAGTAATATTATATTGTTTAGAGTTTTCCTAGGTAAGTCAGCCCAGTAAGTTTGTTGGGGCTGACCTAGTTAGGGAAAAAGTCAAGTGGAAGATAAAGTATAAATAGGAGTGAGGTGCTCCTCATTTGGACATACACACTCACTTGTGTAATGCACAAAGGATATATATATATATATATATATATGCAAGGAGAAGTGGCACTTTTTTGGGGTTTTGTCCCTGTACTTTTGATACATCTATATTGATGAAGTTTTGTTGGGTTTTCTTCCCCTAGAGGGTTTCTCAGGATAAATTGATTTCTATATTGTGATTGTGTTTCTTTCAGTGATCCTATATATTCTATTGTTGTGAAACTGAATTGAATACTAATGTTATATATCTTAGCATATTGAATCTTAACATGGTATCAGAGCTAGCCTGAATATGACAACTTTCACAAGGCAAAACTCTCTCTCTTCTCCCTCTGATAATAAATTAGGGTTTCTGTCAAAGTTGGAATTTTGGAAATCTAAGTGCATAGAAAGTTATGCCTCCCTAGGGCTCATCTATTGAGCCCTAGATTGAAATTTTTGAGTGGTTAGATCTCTAGGAAAGTCAAACCCTAGTTTGAATTTGGACCATAAAACTGTAGAAAACCAGAAAACTGCAGAAACTACATATCAAAATCTCACAAGTCAATTTTGAGAGGTGAAGATTTGAAATCTACAAAAACCAAGTGTCCCAGTCAATTCACCTCAGTCAAGCGCATCTCCTGGTAAGGTTATTTTTTCATTTTGACAAATTTCATTTTTTGGTGACCTCCTAGATAAGATGGCCCTAAGCACTAAGCTTGAGGATAAGCTAGAAGGCATAGAGAATTTATGAGCATGGAAATATAGGATTGAACTCATTCTTAGAGAGAATGATCTTGACAAATACATCAAGGAAGAAGTTGCAGAACTTGAATAGGATGAAGCTAAGGAGAAGCACAAAAGGACATGATTAGGGAAATAAGGATCATTGTTGATTCTATCAAACACCACTTGATTCCTCGAGTGTCATCTAAGGATACACCAAAGGAGATGTATGATGCCCTAGAGAGAATGTATGAAGGAAGGAACATCAATAGAAGGATGAATTTGAGAACTCAATTGAAGAGTACCAAGATGTACCAAGGAGAATCCATCTATGACTACTTCACAAGGGTCTCCCAATTCAAGGAGAAACTAGAAGCCATTGGAGACTCCCTTGATGAAGATGAGCTAGTTATGACTGCTCTCAATGATCTCACTAGAACCTGGGATTCATTCGTCCATACTATGTGTGCTAGAAAGGAAGGCATGAAATTCGACATTGTATGGGAAGATTGCATCCAAGAGGAGGCTAGATTAGCCAATAAAGAAGCTCTACTTAAAGAACATGATCAATACCTAGCCACCCATACCAAGAGAGGAAGAAGTCAATCTAAATTCAATAAGGAAAGCCACAAGGATTCTCAACCTCCCAAGAAGTTCCAAAGGACAAGATGAAACGATCCAAGAAGAAACTACTCAAACTTTCAATGTTTAAATTGTGACAAGATAGGACACATTGCCAAAAAATGTCCATTGAAGAAAGAAGAAATCAAGAAGAGGAACAAAAACAAAAGAAATCATGCACACCTAGCTGAATATGAAGATGAAGAAGAAGAGGAAGAAGGACCTCGAAGAAAACAAGCAAACAAAGAAGATGCAGAAGAATATGTATTATTCTCTACACTCTTTGGGTCTGTGACACCTGGAGAAGATACATGGCTTATTGATAGTGGTGCATCAAAGCACGTGATGGGACAAAAGAAAACTCTATCAAAACTTGAAGAGAAGAAGAAGTGTTATTGAGGAAGAAGTGTACATAGAAAAATCACATGGATTTGTAGTTGAAGATAGATGGACTCACATATGCATGTTGAAGAAGGCTTTGTATGGATTGAAGCAAGCTCCTAGAGCTTGGTATGGAAGGATAGATATATTTTTTATGAGCTTGGGCTTTACCAAAAGTAAAGTTGACCCTAACCTTTACTTTAAGGTTATGGATGATGAACCTGCCATATTATTGTTGTATGTGGATGATTTATTTCAGGCAGGAAATAATAAATAGATTGTAGAGTGCAAGAAAAATCTCGCTGAATAATTTGAGATGAAAGACCTTGGATTGATGCACTTTTTTCTAGGTATGGAAGTATGGAAGAACCCTAAAGGAATATTTCTCAACCAGGGAAAGTATGTTATGGAAGTCCTAAAATGATTTGATATGTTGGAAAGTAAATCCATGGCCACACCCATGGATACCAACCTAAAGTTGTTAGCTGATGAATCATCAAAGATAGTGGATGTGACTCAGTACAGATAGATTATTGGGTCGTTGATGTATCTAATTAAATCCAGGCCAAATATATTCTTTTCTATGAACACCTTGAGTTAGTATATAGTTGAGCCTAGGTGTGTTCACTCGGTAGCTAAAAAGAATGTGATGAGATACCCGAAAGGTACGATATGCTTTGGTCTATACTATGCTGGAGATCTTGACTACAGATTGTATGGTTATACAAATGCAGATTGGGCTGGAAGTGTCTCAGTCAGGAAGAGAACCTCATGTGGATGTTATTTTATGGGATTCGTCATGATCTCATGGTTTAGCAGGAAGCAATTCAGTGTTGCTCTCAACACAACTGAAGCAGAGTATATTACAACTTGTGCTGCTAGTTTTTAAGCCGTATGGATTCAGAAATTGATGTCAAGTCTATTTGACCTGGAGTTGGAAACCATGGTGATTATATGTGAAAACCAGAGTTGTATAAAGATGACAGAGAACCCAGTGTTCCATGACAAATCAAAGCACATAGAAATCCAATATTTTTACATACAAGATATGGTACATAAGGGATCTATAAAGATTCAATATGTAAGCATTGATGAGAAAGTTGCTGATGTGTTGACTAATCCTCTTTCTTGATTAAATTTGAATACTTATGTGACAAGCTTGGTGTGGTTCGAAAGTACCTTCCCCAAAAGGGGTAGCATTGATGATGATGTTGCAGTGGGATTGTATCATCCCTGGACATTAGTATTAAAGTGATCCACATAATTTTGTCTACGTGATGTGGTTTGGATTGTATCATCCCTGGACATTAGTCCTAAAGTGATCCACATACTTTTGTCTCCATGGTGTGGTTGGGATTGTATCATCCTTGGACATTAGTCCTAAAATGAGCTACATACTTTTGTCTTCGTGATATGGTTGGGATTGTATCATCCCTGGACATTAGTTTTAAATTGATCCGTATAATTTTGTCTCTGTGATGTGGTTGGGATTGTATCATCCCTAGACATTAGTCCTAAAGTGATCTGCAGACTTTTGTCTCTGTGATGTGGTTGGGATTGTATCATCCCTGGACATTAGTCCTAAAGTGATCCTTAGACTTTTGTCTCAGTGATGTGGTTAGGATTGCATCATCCTTGGACTTATGTCCTAAATTTAAAGGGATTTATCATCCCGTAATTGGATCATATGTGTTGTAGGTTATGTTGTTGCAGATGATGTTGTTGTTGATCGAAAGATCAAGTGTTGTTGAGGATGTTGTTGTTGTTGATAGAAAGATCAAATGTTGTTGCAGATGATGTTGTTGTTGATTGAAAGATCAAATGTTGTTGTAGATGATCGAGTGATCGAGTGCCACAGAAGATGAAGATCAAAGATGAAGACTTAGTGTTGTAGAAGATGATGCTCCAGTACTGAAGATATTGAAGATGTTCCAGTAACTGTTCCAGTTGTGAATGTTGTTGAAGAAAAATTCCAATGATTTATAGATGTATTACCCTGATGTTGTTAATGATGCTCTCTCTCCTTTCTCCTATAGTTGATGATGCTCTCTCTCCTTTCTCCTATAGTTGATGTTGTTGTTGTAAGTAGAACAACCTTCTCGTTAAGGGGGAGTGTTGAAATATTGTAACTTTGAAGAATATTCTATTGTATTTTATTATTTTAATTTATTCAGAGATGTTTTATTCCTCCATAGGGATGTTATTATTGTATTTTTTCATCATAGATTCATGAGGTAAAACCTCCATTGTAATTCAGGTCAATAGAACCCTCCAGAAAGCAATATTATTTTATTTTGAGTTTTCCTAGCTAAGTCGGCCCAGTAAATTTGTTGGGGCTGACTGTTATACAGCTGATTGGCACCTCTCCGTCTGAGTGCTGACATCCCTCAGGTCGGCACACAAAAGGACACTTATGGATTGAGGTTTGCCCAGTTTCATTATACCTTGGTTGATGATGAAATACATTACCTATATGTCCAGCTAGTTACTTTGTTATTTTGAGATTTTGAGTGCATGCGCGACTATCTCTATTGGCATCTCGCGCATATGCGCGAGTGTTATGTTTAGCAGGTCGCGCATACATATATGCGCGGGTTGCTCTTGTACAGAGTCGCGCATGATGCGCGGGTTGCCTTACTACAGACCCGCGCATATCTTCCTCAAAATTAGTTTTTAAAAACACGCGTTAATGGGAGATTAGTTGTTTCATTTACCTTAATCCCATTAACTGCTGTAACCTCCCTAACCTTCGAGAAATGCCTCATTTCCTTCAGATAAATAGAGGCCTTGGGGAGGGTTTTGGATATTCATACTTGGAGAGCAAAGTTATGCTGGTGGATTTTCTACAGAACCTTT
>LPNX010629720.1:1453-49771 GCA_001517045.1 Pseudotsuga menziesii
CTACGTCCCGCCGATGCACTTGACCTCGCCCAGGCAAAGCCAGAATTACCACTATCCCTCGCCGCACCACATGCCCTGGCGGCGGCTGCGGGCCCACATCTGCAGATCAACCACTTGTCAGTAACTATCTATCAAACATATATCATACATAACATAAAAACTGGACAAAACAATTAAAATGATACATACCATCTGGACCCCATGCCTGTCCTGGTGGACGAGGCGCATCTGGATCCCCTGTGTAGTCCATGTCCCTATACGGAAAGTCCTCCAGCGTCAGTGGTAACTGGAGCCACTGCATGTACAACTCATCCGTAAAATACCGGCCAACATCACCACCACCACGGCGGCGCATCATCTCCCCCCATCGAATCATACGAGGCTCCCTCACGCCTCCTGCCCGGACCGGCACCCGTGGCCGCAGTGTGGGGACTCTCTCCATAAAGAAGGCGCACAAAAACGACCCAAAGCAGAATCCCTTGCCAGCTTCCTTTGCTGCGGTCAGCTATCGCTGAACGCACGTCAGGAACATCTGACCCCACACAAAATAAGTCCCCCCCAGTGTACGCTCCACGAGCTGCATCTGACCCCGAGACACCTTCTCAAGTGACTAGGAGCCTAGGATCCGCACTATACATGCCGCCGTCGCTCGAACCACTGGCTCCCGTAAGTCTCCAACTCGGAGTGCATTCCGATACACCCGCGCCTCTGCCCCACAAAACCGCACTGCCATATCAACAACATCAAGATCCGCGGACCCCCGCGGCTGGGTATCTGCCACCCTCCCTAGGCAGGGCAACCCCGTCAGAAAATAGACATCAGCAAGGGTGAGTTCCACCCTCTCCCCCTGTACTCGGAACGCCAGTGAATCTGGCTCCCAGAAACTCACTAAGCGGTTCAGCAGCAACCCTGCTGACCGAATCATCGGAATCTCAGCAAACTTCAGTAGGCCGAATATCCCAAGCATCGAACGCACACGACGGTCCTCTCGGATAATGTCCACCAGCCCCTCTGGCATCTCTCGCTCTCTCCATACAGTCCGTGGCATCCTGTCAGTCACACAACAAAGCCTCATTAGATTCTTGTTCAAAAGAGACATTCTCACCCTTCCCAAACAACTCCAGACAAAAAAGACAGTCGCGGTCTAGACCGCGGCTGTCAAGCTGACAGTCGCGGCCCAGACCGCGGCTGTCAAGCCGACAGTCGCGGCCCAGACCGCGGCTGTCAAGCCAACAGTCGCGGTCCATACTGCGGCTGTGACGCCGACAGTCGCGGTCCAGACCGCGGCTGTGAAGCCGATAGTCGCGGTTTAGACCGCGGCTGTCAAAACCGACAGTCGCGGTCCAGACCGCGGCTGTCAAAACCAACAGTCGCGGCCCAGACCGCGGCTGTCAAGCCAGACAGTCGCGGTCCAGACCGCGGCTGTCAAGCCAGACAGTCGCGGTCCAGACCACGGCTACCAAGACCGACAGTCGCGGTCCACCCTTGTGGACCATACAAACACCCCCCGGGACCCGCAACCCTTCCCCCAACCCAAAAAGAAAACAGGCATAAGTTCAATGGAATACCTGGCTCTCCCGAATCTCAAAACCGCCGGTCAGATCGTCCAGAAATCCCACGTAAGCTCTGGTACACTCCGATCGTGTGCGAAATGGGAATAGTGCAAATGACGTGTCATATTGGGCCCACTTACTATTTATAGCCCGTTGACCCTTTCCTTGTTTGGCCATTTCGAACCCCTACGGAGTCCGTTTTCCGAACCGTTTCCACCATCGGAACCAGCACGACGAGACCTTCACAATGGTCACTTCATTGCATCATTTTTTTTCGAAATTATTTTTTGCCCATTTTCTCGACCCCAATAGTCGTCTCGGTTTGCGTGCCACTTCGACCGCCCTCCGTTTTTAGCATTTTTTATATCACCGAAATCACTTTTCCGAGCTCGTGATGATGCTTGAGATATTTTCTCGCTCTCACCTAGGTACAATCATAACATTGTGCCCGAACATCTCGCTACCTTGATTAGCGCGCCACATCGGCCGTCGTCCGATAGTTCCACACTTGTTACATGAGCCATTCACTCCTGTCATACTGCAAAGGTTCCGTTAGTTTGCCACCATTCATCCACCCTGCAAGGAGGCCCACCAGTGTTCCCCCTCACCATCAGTCCTAACCATCATAAATGTTCCTTGATTGAACACTTCCTCCTTGCCTGACCATTCCAAATACAGAGTCTTCTTATTTGCTTTCAGACTCCTTAAAATTGAAAGCAACCACGAGCATGAACTGTCATGGGCTCGCAAAATCCACATGACTGTACCATTCCATTAATACAAAGTCTTCTTATTTGCTTTCAGACTCCTTAAAATTGAAAGCAACCCCGAGCATGAACTGTCATGGGCTCGCCAAATCCACATGACAGTGCCATTTCATCACTACAGAGCCTTCTTATTTGCTTTCAGACAAGGTAAATATGAAAGCAACCACGAGCATGTACTGTCCTGGGCTCATAAAATCCACATGACAGTACCATTCCATCAATTCAGAGTCTTCTTATTTGCTTTCAGACTCCTTAAAATTGAAAGCAACCACGAGCATGAACTGTCATGGGCTCGGAAAATCCACATGCCAGTACCATCTTATATCCCCACTTCTTCTAGTTCACCAACCCAGGAAGAAGTCCCCCCGCGCCTCTTGGCGCTATGATCAATCCACTCGGCAGCACCTCCAATTAGGTCGCCTTTGTTCAGAGTATTCTGCATTCTCCTACCATGTTACCACAGCTTGAGTCTCCCTCAGCCCAGTGAACTGCCCAGATCCCTTACAGCTATGATCCCTTTACCACCAATCAGTTTCATGTGCTGCCCGATCATCCCCGCCATCATACTCTGAACAAAGGAAGTTTGATTCCACCCACTCTACTTGCCCAGTTTATCCCACCAGTTTATCACTCTTACCATCAGTACTATCACAGTTCGGTTTTGCACCTCGTGCTCCTGTCAAGGAAACATCATTGCCTTGATAGTTGCAGGTCTCCCTCTGTCGACGACAACTCCTCTATTCTAGAGGATAGACCTAGAGGTCCCTGCGTCTTGGACCCATCACCATCTGTGGTGAGTGCCTACAGACCATTTTGGGAGGAATCATCATTGCCTCTCCAAATAGTTGTTTCTCACATGCTCGACTTCAACACCTTGATCGCATCGTTGAGAATCGCGCAGGATATATATCATTTCCAGTATGTGTCGAAGACCCCGGATTTCCCCCGACTCTAGCACATTGGTGAGTCACTTCAGAACGCCCAGTTACATGTTCCTGTGGATGTCCGGGCTGCGTTGGCGATTGTATTCGGAAGCCATTCAGTTCTATGCTTCTTTGAGTACCCAGTTCAGTTCCAGCTCAGTGTACCATTGCACGTATGACCGTTGTCACTCTGATCCAGCAGCGCATCAGTTCCTTCAGAACCACATTAAGTAGCACTGCTGCCATTCCAGTATATCAGTTTTTTCAACTCAGACATGGTCAGCTCAGCAGTATGTTCCAGATTTGTGTCCCCTCTGGATTCTCATGATATGCACAGTGATTATTTACTCCAGGCCTTTCATTTTGGGCCTCACAAGTGATTGTTATGTATCTTGATACGAGCATGGGAATGCCCGCCTCGTCCATCTTTATTGAGATACTTTTCCTCATCCAGTATTTGAGGACCATTTATACTATTATGTTCTATTCTGATACGAGCATGGGAATTCCCGCCTCGTCCATATTATCAGATGATCCCTCATACATTGTTGAGGTTATGTACTTTTCAGTCCTTGCAGGTGGTTCGAGATCGGTGTCCCAGACTTCAGTTGCTTCCTTCTCTTCTCCACACCCCAACACAAACCAAATATGACTCATGATGTCCATCGGCCATACGATGAGCTCCTGCCCTCGCACATCAGGGGGCAATCTGTTAACACCCAAAAATGGTTAACTACCTCATCTACCCCACTACATGGCTCATTTGTCCATTTGCCTACCATATTTCCCTGAAAATCCCACTAAAAGCCTCCAAAAGGCCTAAAATGCCTCTAAAAGGCCATAAAATCATCTAAAAAGCCTCCAAAAGGCCTAAAATGCCTCCAAAAGGCCAAAAAACCCCTTTTTCCTCCAAAAATGTCCAAAATTCCTCTAAAATAGCAAAATCCCCAAAAGGGAAGAAAAAACATAAAATAATGAGGAAAATGAGGAAAAAACCCTAAACAAGCTGCCCTAAACCATATGGTTTCCAAAACCATGGGCTAGCACTCCACCACTGAAAAACTATAAATAAGTGGTGGAGACCCCTCATTTCATAATCCACAATCATAAGCATCCTGCCTCTGCCGAAATTATTCTCGAAACCCTAGCTTACCATCAAGCTACTTTCATCATTGAGAACTCTTTTGGCCCATTTCCACCACCGGAGAAGGAGAAGAAGTAGCTTGGAGCTCGAAGCCACCGACATCGGACCAGCGCAACGGACTCCACCAACCTCCTCATTGGAGGTAACATCAATAAAAATCATTATTCATTCCTTTACAGTTTTTTGCTCCATGTTATTTACTTTTTACTGCTTTAGCTTCAAAAACGTATTTAGATTAGTCTTTATTTCAGTTTATCTTTATTTAATTCATATACATCATTGAACTGCTACTAAGGATTCCATATTCCTTAGTAGGTGCTCATTCGCACAAGCTAGGGTGAAAACCCTAGCTATAGTGGTTTTCCCATTATTTCCCATGTTTGGAGGTTTAGAATGTTAACGTCAGATCCCAAGTCAAGGATGACATAGTCCATGTCGTAATCATCGATTTGTGTTGTCATCCTAAGCTCACGCCCTGTCTTGAACTTAGTCCGGACATTGTTAACCTTATTTACTGGTGGGTCTTTTTCTGAAAGCATTTCGATAAGAGTTCCCTACTCTGCAAGTGCATCCTTTTACTGAATTAGCTCCAAACAACTTAACAGGAACAGTTTGAGCTTACTAACCTTATCTGCACTTTTGTTTGAAGGTTATTGTTTGAATATATTTTGGAATTGCTCAGCCATATCTTTTACTTGGCCTGAGGTGGATGGCTATTCTGTTCCTACGAACTATGGACATACATCCATGAATATCCACTTATGTTATTGGACATTAAGAAGTGCCTTCTTCTGCGTGGTAGGTCACACCTGTGGTTGCACTTGCATCGCAGATTCTGTCTATGTAGCTTGGTCCGCACCTATCACAGCACCTCCTCTTATTCCCACTGCTACATTTGGTTCTCATGGTTCATCGACTATCATTTATATGTTGACATTAGCATTCGAGTTGGGAGCATTCGGTATAGGATTAGGTGTAGGGTGAATTTGTATCATTCCTGTGGCACCATTCCCAATAGGTGAGGCCTCTAGCTTCATTTCCAACTCCAGTGCCTCCGTCTGCATCGCGATCTTTTGCTGCATGAGTGGTCCTCTGATGTGTGGTAGAAACGCAATGATAAACCACTCTTTATGTTGCACGTCTGACATTTGGAAACTTACTTTGGCCATCAACATTTTGAACCACTGATCAAAGTCCCATATGGTCTTTGTCGAAGCCTGCTTAATCTCCTTGATCTCAGTAATACATTGGGACTCATATTGGGGCTTTTTGAACTCCGAGATCATTGCTCGTCGAATCTCCTCAAGAGTCTTCTGGGGTGTTCCGATTGGTATAGCACAAAATTTCATGAACTAATCCAACGCACGACCCCTTAAGGTCATGATCATATGTGCCTTCTTTATATCTGCATTATGGACTAAGCATACCATCCAAACAACTTCACAAAGGTACCAATGTTGTTCTAGGTCTTCCATGTTGTTCCCATTAAAGGTAGGTAACCTAACGTCTGTCCCCGCGATTAGGGTGGCACTAGGATCATTCACTGGATTCCTCGGGTTTACTAGGTTTACTAGGATCATTGATGGGCTTCCTTGCACACCAGTCCTGACACTAGGACTGCTACTGTTCATAAGTGGTTTAGGTGAGGAACTTCTAGGTCTCACTTCAGGGGATCTTTCTAGACTGTCGTAGTCACATCCTATCCTCGACGATTCTATAGACTCTCCCGATTTTGCTCTCTTAGAAATCGAACTATACTTCTCCTCTTCGTCACAGGACCCTTTGTCTAGGTGTGACCCACATCCATATTCAACCTCCCTGGGTAGGCTATAGGCCCTCCTACCTCCTGCTACCTTCCTCCTCTTTCCTGACCAGAACCTCCTTCCGCTTCTCAAGAATCCAGTGTCCAACTCATCCTTAGAAATTCTGTGGAACATTTCTTCTTACGACCTTCCATATTACTCCTAACTCTTACAAAGCGTATCCCCTTCATAGACTGCATGACTCAACCACTGAGATTGGTAACCTCATGAACCAGCTGGTTGCTCCACTCAACAATATCCCTTCTTTGGAAATTGGTATGCTTAGTCGCCAATCTTAATAACCATTTTTGTAGTAAAATGGGGAACTCAACAAAGAAGATCTCATGAATATCAGAGTATATATATTCATCTATCCATTTCTCTGCACTCAACTATGTTACTGCATTCGCTTCTTGCATGAATGCCATAATTTTAGAATCCAACCAGTCTTCTATCTCCTTCTTCATTGGGTGCCACAAAATTTCCCTCGATTTGATCAATAAGTCCTGCCAATGGAACCATTTGTTGGCCACTTTTCCTAACTCACGCAACCCAAGTTCTGTGTAGCTTGTTAACCCAACAAATACTTGAGATACCGGCCCAATGGAGGAAGCCCTATCGACAACACCTGCGAAGCAGACGTAGTCTCACATGAAATATCTCTTCGATGGGTAACCGCCAGAACCATGTTTCCATGATTGTTGAGGGATTATAGTCCCTTGACTCGCAGCCAAGGAGCTCAACAAAGGCAACAAGATGGCTGGACAAAGGAGTCATTCTTGTGTGACCAAGCACAAATACATGTCATCACACACAACTTGACCTTCCTCCCACCTCGCAACTGGCGCAACTTGTGCAGCGCAACTGACTCATACCAATTGGACCTACAACTCAAGTCGTGACTCAATACAGAAACATACAGGTCGGCATATACATGTTCATTTCAAGGATGCCTTTTCAATCATTCACCTACTGATTATAGAATAACATCAGAGATTTAAGTAGTGTTTAACATTATACAGAAAGCAAAGAACAACCATTCACATAAAAATTCACTGCATCAATCATTCATTCAAACGCAAGAGATAATGTGGAAACCCATCTGGGAAAAACCACGAAGGTGCTTTTCATCTGGCATGAGAAAAGGATATAGCACCTTGCAGTCTGTGGGATGCAGACTGATCTTAAGATGTCTTTAAGACTCAAACTTATGGTTCCCATGCTCTCTGGTTTTCTCTTCTACTCTAGAGTCTACTCCTAGCGGTT
This sequence comes from Pseudotsuga menziesii, assembly GCA_001517045.1. Classification (NCBI taxonomy): domain Eukaryota; kingdom Viridiplantae; phylum Streptophyta; class Pinopsida; order Pinales; family Pinaceae; genus Pseudotsuga; species Pseudotsuga menziesii. Next base: position 8,909 of record LPNX010629720.1, read on the forward strand.
TGGGCACATAGCAGCCAGATCCATGGCTCAATAGCCCCTCTATTGCTACTAGACTCTTCCTGTGTCTCCTCTTCCCTAACCTCTACAACATTACAGCAAAAGTGGCATCCTTCCCCATGGATTACCACTGAACAGGAAAACTATTACTGAAGAACTGTCCTAAAACATAATCACAGTCAATGATAAACAACTAAAAACTACTAAAATCCAACGAAATCCAACTGAATCCAACCTTTTAACTATTGCATCCCTCCTATTTATACTATTTTACATGACCCCGCAGGGCCGACTGCATACTGGTAGTCTGTTAACTGTCACCATGAGATACCCCTCAGGCTACACCTGTGATGATCATGACTTGACACATGGCATTATCGGCCTAACTTACAAATATCCCCTCATACGTGCGTAGTTGCAGGCTTACGCCATCATAAACAGCCATGATTTGGACTCTGCACCTGTCGCTTTCCAGCCGTTATCATTTGTGCACTTCTGCACTTGCCTTTCCTTTGCCATGCACCTGTCTATTCTGCCTGCGCGGGTCTTTTGCTTCCTTCGCAATATTACTTTGCTTTTGTCATGCGCACGACACATCTTATTTGGTTGCACGCATGAGCTTCTTCCTTATGCTTCTTTCCCGAGCCAACATTGGCGAAGGGTCTTCAAACATCTTCCTGCTGCAGAGGGTCGAAGTCTGGGGAACCCATCTCAAGGTTTGGATTTTGGTCCAATCCATGGAGAGATTTGTAACAGAATATCCCCTCAACATCATCGACATAGGATGTACAGTTTTTTGTTTGCAATGCTGAACAACAGTTCCAGTTGTGGGATTGAGAATGGGCCATTGGTTTTTTGAAATAGCTGGATGTATTCTCTTAATTCATAAATCTTGAAAGGGTAAGGGAAGTGTATATAGTATTCGATTTGAGTTGAATCCCAATTAGTTGAGCGTTGACCAAAACAATTTATCATTTTACCCAATCTTTTACATTATAGATTGATTTTGTTATTTTTTTCATATATTTATCTTCGGTGTCATTGGTTATAAACTTGAAGGTCTTAATGAAAATCTGACGTCTTTAATGACTGTAGCATATTTTATTGTAGATACGATGGTAATCTTCTCGGTATTGAGAAAATTCCTTAATGATTGTAGAATAGGTTATTGCCAACATGACAATGGTCTTCTCAGTATTGAGAAAATTCCTTAATGACTGTAGCATAGGTTTTGGCTGGTAGAGGTCACATTTACAACACATGTCATCTAGCATTCACAACATTCTCAATATTCTCTCATTTACACATTTACAACATCCCATTTACTCATTTACATCAAAATTCCCAAGCCACTGCCAAAAGGCCAGCCCCAGTGGATTCACCTTCTCATTGATGCACCTATTGAAACTACATATCAACAAAGAACTCCATTAACTTTGTTGTAAGAACACATGATACTTGCAGCATGATCATCGATCACACAGCTCTTAAACGGTGGGTTATAAGTGTCCTCCAAGTCTTGTTGTGTAACCTACAATTGTTGTTCAAGCTTTGAGATCAAAATCACCACCCAGGAGCGTATAGATTATATAAAAAATGGATTTATGAAATTTGAATTAGCAATCTTACATATACCTTGGCATCGAAATGGAAGCAATCAATCTCTTAATTTTTCGATCTGGGATCTCAAAATATATTCACATGAAGGCTCCAATATGTCAATCCTGCCAATCCTGCATTATACATTGCACCAGCCTCTATTGATACTGCCTACACATGAAATACCCGTAGTCTTTATTATACTCATTCCATGATATAATGGATTGGTTATACAGTATACCAATTAGTAAACTGTTAACATGACAAATAGCTGAAAATTGAAAATACCAACTACAAATCTAGGGGACTATGGTAAATTATATAAGTCTCTCATAAATTGATTCATCAAAAGTATGCAGCAATCTCTAAAACTTAGTCCCAAGTAGAATTCTTAAAATCTACCAAGTTATGGAAGAAATTATAACATGCACCCTCTTTGCATACAAGATATCCAAAAACAAAATGGAAGGGATTATTTTAGCTTATTGATCAATATGGAAAGGAATTCAAAGAAAATTGATAAATTCAATATGAGCGTATTCAAGCATCTCTATATCATCGATCTTGGAAGGAAATTCAAAGCAAATTGATCAATATGAAAGGTAAAGAGAAGATCAAGAGAATCCAGTGATAAGTTCTGCAATTCTAAACACTTGAATGGGAACATTAAGTCACTGCATAGTGGCAGAGCTCTAATTCACTCTGCAAATATGCCATTTTTTTTACACGAAAACTCTAGCCGAATTTTTAAATGTGTTTGCTAGGAAACTGCATTTTGTTGGATGCATTGCATTTCTTTGATTGTTCATGCCTACAATGGGATTTGACAAACCAACCCATTTAATGAATTTAACACATTTGCATACATTTTGTGAGTGGATTATTCATTTGTTGTTGTTCTAAGATGGCCACTATCAATCTCAATGAGACAATGCTGCCAATGATGACCATCCTATGCTCAAAATCATCCCTTCATGTTGGCAATGCAATACCTAGTTAGGACAACCCTCATAATTTGGGCCCATTGGCCAGACACGTTGTGAATGGCTAGGACTACCCTGACCAGAGATTGCATGACATGCATGTGGCAAGGAGTGTTAGTTGCTTTTGCAAAATGGCTGCCATGCATAGAAATCGAATGAAGGATGGACAATTGATTGCTTGTCCCCCTATTGTATTACTTACTTATTAGGCCAAACCATAATTTAATAATTTTTTTTTGTTGGACTATCACTTTTTGTAAGAAAAATTACAAGTGAAAAAATATCTTTCTCCATAACTCTATTTTGACAAGTCTTTTACATTTTTAAAGACATATTTGAATGGTGTTGTTTATTTATTTAAATTAAAAAGTACACATTAGATATATCTGCATGGTGTTTCCGATTTTCATTTTAGTTTTAAAATCATCGAGTTGATTCCCTTCCATTTAAATCTCATTAGCAATCACAATTATATTAAGGAAAATTAAAGTAATATTTTATTTTACTATTCGGTTTAACAAAAAATTCAAGAAGGAAAATTTGACGAGTTAATTTAGATTTTCGAGAAATTTAAAAATATCAATTTTAAAAATTTCATCTGTCCAGCTTTAGCATGACTCGTAGTGAAAGGCTCTTCTCGTTGAAAGAACCGAAATGATTCGTGAATGTTGCATATGTTGTCTTATCAATGTCGCTCTATAAAGATAGATATACCGGGGCGGATAATCCATGGTTGTTTGAAGTTAATGCGTGACTGTGACTGATACACAATCTCCAGTTGTTTGACAAATTGAACCCATGCATTAGGAATCCCCAATCACCAAGAAATCACCACGGCCACCTATGCATCAAAATTCTAGCACCGCCACGTTTAAGCCATGCACACTGCTAATTTGAACCTATTTTGATCATGCCCATTTGTTAAAGTAAAAAAAGGGGTTGTAAAGCAAGTAGCGTGTAGTGACAACACGAGTTTTGTAGCCATCAGATAAAATAGTTGTTTTAATGGAGTTTCCCTGAATTTGTCTTTTCTTTCATAGGTAGGCTACATCTAGAATCCCTGACTGGAACAGGCATTCGTTTCTTTCTCACCAGAGGTTGGCCATCATTGTGTCCTTCCAAGTTACTTTGTATATTGATACCCAGTTCTGATCCATAAGCATCTAAGCCTGAGAGCCAAAGCTAGCAGGAATTGAAGCAGCACCAATTGCAGTTTCATCCGTAACAGAGTAAGCACCACCAATAGCAAAGGCACAAGCAGTAGAAGGAACAAAAAGATTTTAGGAACGAAGGGTTGGACTAGGAAAAGAGCAAGCTGGTAGCAACCTCGTAAGGCCGCGTGCCTATCCATCTAGTTAGCGATATATTGGCAGTAATTAAGTAGGGTGCAACCATACAATGGGGATGAATTTGCAACAGAGCTTAAGAAACCTATGCGCCAAGATTTGTTGACATTATGTGATTTTCTAGAAGCTTCAACATCGAGCCAGTAGCCAGTGTGTAAGTTCATCAAATATCATCACAATTATACAAATAAATTATATATTTATGCAAATTTTGTGTGTTTATCAAATGTGATATGTGACATAAGCAATTTAAAATGTTGTATCTTTGCACAATTTTTTTGTATCTTTGCGATATTGTAAAATGTCCTTGGTGATATTGTAAAATGACTCAGTGCAGCTTTTGAGAATGAAGAGATGAACTAGCTTCTTGTTCTTTCATTTTTCATTGTGGAAAGCAGCAAGAAATCTTATCTTTAATTTTATTAATTATTGTAAATAATAATAAATGTTAAAATTTTCAAATAGTGAATACATGAATATAGTCACCATAATGGTTGTAAGACTATCAGTGGAAAACATGGACAGTCGTGAGAGCTGCAGCATGGAGATAAATGGTTGATAAGCACTATAAACACTAAAATTTGAGCAATAATGAATGATATCGATTCGACTGTTGATGGTTATGCTGCCAGGAATGTCCAGAATTATGAGGCCATTTAAACTGGTGTGGCTGGTAATTAACCTAGGATTGCTTGCTTGTGCCGCTAAAAATTCCGTTCCAAATGAAACCGTGCTCCACTTATGATGCTAATGCTGCTTCTTCAAATGCTGGTTGACATAAGTCCAATTGTTATTCTTTTTCTATTTCTGTTTAAATATGCTCATCTTTAATTGCTAACAGGTGAAAACAGGTGAAAAAAGAATGTGCATATTTGCTGGCCATTGCCGTATGCTTCGTGAAATAATTGGGCATGTCTAAACAACCTCTCATAATTGTTCTCACCATGTCGAGCTTGCAGGATTGCTACACGAACTGGTAAAAGACCTTCCCCCAAATCATTAGCGCATGAATTCCCTGGGAAAAGAAGCCTCACCACAAGTCATTAGCGGAGGACTTCCCAATTACAGATTCAAACATCTATATACAACAGGCTTCTCCATAGGAATAACAAGCTTCTCGAAAGGAATAGAGAAGACTAGTAGCATATTGAGTTCGGGGAAGATGGTAGAACAATAAAGAACAAATGCATTGCATTGTCCATGAACTTTGATTTGAAGTATTATGAGGTGAAACCTATGAAAAAGCTTCAGCAAGAAGCTGAAATGCGGTGACTTGTGGTGCGACAATATTAAATGCATTTAGTAAATGCTATGGTGCAGTAACAACTCAAGCTTTTGCAAGGTAGGAGGATAGTGACAAAGGTGGTGGCGACGGTGCACAGACAAAGGCCTAGTAACAGCTCAAGCTTTTGCAACGCAGGAGGGTAGTGACAAAAGTGGTGGCGACTGTGCAGAGACAAAGGCGTGGCGGTGGAGGTGGTGCAGTTCCAATTCAAGGTGTCCTGGTGCAGTAACAACTCAAGCTTTTGCAAGGTAGGAGGACAGTGACAAAGGTGGTGGCGACGGTGCACAGACAAAGGCCTAGTAACAGCTCAAGCTTTTGCAACGCAGGAGGGTAGTGACAAAAGTGGTGGCGACTGTGCAGAGACAAAGGCGTGGCGGTGGAGGTGGTGCAGTTCCAATTCAAGGTGTCCTTGCAAGGAAAGAGGCAGTGATAAGGGCGGTCACTATCAATGCATTGGTAGAAGCTAATGCATTAAATACCAAATTCTACTCTAAACCAAGCTACCCAAAAACTAAATCTAAGAACTTAGGATATATAAAAGCAGCTCTTCGACAATACTTTAAATCAAGCTACTTAAAAACTAAATCTAAGAACTTAGGATATATAAGCAGCTCTTCGATAATAGCAGTTTTAAGTAAATCTAAGAACTTAGGATATATAAGCAACTCTTCGAGGGTTTGAAGTAATGAACCAATAGTATCTTAGATAAATCAATTTTAAGACTTCAATAAAATAAAATAAAAATAAAATAAAATAAAAATAAGCCTACAACATAAAACTATATGAAAAAGTGAAAAATTATATAGTGAAAAGTAAAACTAATATACATTGACTACCTATCAAAAACAATATACCTGCGCTTTCAGCAAGTATAATAAGACCACGGAAGATAATATACATTGACTGCCTATCAAAAACAATATACCTGCCCCTTCAGCAAGTATAATAAGACCACGAAGATAAAATTTTCAGCAAGTATAATAAGACCACGGAAGATAATTACATTGACTGCCTATCAAAAACAATATACCTGCCCCTTCAGCAAGTATAATAAGACCACGGAAGATAAAATTTAAAGATGCGCAAAAAAATCATTCAAGTTTTTTTTTCTTTTTCTTTAGATTCCCGATAAGGTGACTTTTGAAGAGGCATTAGGACAATGGATGTAGGGAATATATGTGGTTGAAATTAAAAACATGATTGTAATGTAAAGGTAGGGTGGCCACAATACATAAAGGATGCATGGATGGAATGAGACATGATGACGGCATGGTGCATTTGATCGTATGACTAAAGGAAAAGTGATATACATTGGAGAAATGATAATAACAACACGATTACATATGTGTGAAATTGGCCGTATAGCTACGAGGATAGTTTCTTTTACAAATTTATAAAATATTTTATAATGTATATAAAAATATATATAATATTTTTTCATATTTTATTATGAATGGTAATGGTGATAAACTGTCAAAAAGCTTGGTAAAGGTGGTAAACCTTCAAAATGCTTGACCTCAAAGGACTCAAGACTCAAACTCACACTTCTCTTTGAACTAACTCTTGGGAACTAACTCTTGGGAGTATCCTTTTATTTAGCCTTATTATTATTATCATTACTTTTAGCCTTATTATTATTATCATTACTTTTACATTTTTATTCTATTTGTATAGAAAACCTAAGAAATCTTTTGTGCTCTCTTATAAAAGGTTTGGTGTTATAGAAGAGTTCATGATATGGGATCTTTTATTATTATTGTAAATAAAAAAAACTTTATTATCTTAATTCTCATACACAAAAACATTACATCAAAGAATTTACATCTCAATTGTTTTTTTATATATCATAAATTAAAATCAGCTTACTTGAATTATAATTAGAAAAAATCATTAAGTCTATAGGCTTTTAGATATTATCTCATATTTACGCCAAGAGGCATATATATCTTAGAATTTTTGGGTGGACTACCATCTATGATTTTTAATCTAGGGATCTAGGGATGATAATGAGACAAGTGTACTGTCTAAATTGATTCTATGGACATAGTACACAATTCATAATTCATAATTTCAAAAAAAAAAAAAATAACTTAGTTAACATAAATAAGTACAATTCATGATAGTTGAAAAAAATCAAATTCAACTTCAACTATTCGATTATTAAATGCAACTATTCAATTCATACATAGAACTATGAGTTGATGATACAACTAGTAGCTTAATGTCAACTCCAATCATGACTTTTACTCTAGCAATTGTTAATATATTAACCTTTAAATTAACTATTAGATACAATTATGAACTTAACTCCAACTATTTTACAACTATTAGCTTAAATTCAACTCTAATCATGGTTATATTGAATAGTTATTAGCTTAACTATTAGATTAACTTCAATTATTTTACAATTATTACTTTAATTTCAACTCTAACCGCTTAAGGCTTAGTCAAAGTACATTTGACATCTATGAGTCTATCTTATGTGCACTCATGTAAGAGTGGAACTCCTAATAAAATCGTTCGAACTCCTAATAAACTCATCCATCTTGCATTTGGGTATCTAGCTAATTACACTAATATGCGTATATATCTTACTAGCACACCCACATAGTTTGTGGTTGGATCAGGTCGATATGGATGGAATGGTTGAGAGATAGTTATGAAATGGAAAATATTTTTTATCCCTCATATTCTTCTAGTTATGCATAGCTACGTGTTATCACTGGCATTCTTATTGTTATCCATTTATCAACTATCAATTGTTTTTTATATTCTTTTTGCTTTTTATCTCACATTCTTCTAGTTATCTTCCATGAACTGTTGGTTATCAATTCCTCAACTATGAGTTATCCATGCATTCCTACCAGTTATCCATTCATCACCTAGCTACCAGTTAATTGTTTATTTCGAATTTTGAATCCACCCAAAATCACAAATAAAAATGTCTATCGACCTAAAATTTTTGGGGTGGATTACCATCTATGATTTTTCATCTACTAACAATAATGAGACAATTGTATTCTGTAGATTGATTCTATGGGCATCGTCCAAAATTCATAATTAATAATTTTAAACAAATAAAAAATAACTTAGTTAACATCTGCTTTCGTGATAGTTGTAAAAAATAAAATTCAACTTCAACTATTCGATTAACTATGAGCTTAACTCCATTCACGATACAACTATTAGCTTAATGTCAACTCCAGTCATGACTTTTAGGTATTGTCAATATATTAACTTTGAAATTAACTATTAGATACAACTATTCGATTAATAGATACAACTATGATTTTAACTCTATTGATGATACAACTATCACCTTAACTTCAACTCCAAGGCTTTTACTTGAACTGCAATTAATGATATATTAACTTTTAAATTAATTATTAGAAACAACTATTAGCTTAACTTAAACTCTAATGCCGATTATATTTGATAACTATTAGCTTAACTATTGGATACAAATATTAGCTTAACTCCAATGATTCTACAACTATTAGCTTAAGTCATTTGACATCTAGGAGTCTAGGTAATGTGCATTAGTGTAATAGTGGAACTCCATTTGAACATCTAGATAATTACATATATGAGTTTATATCTTAGAATTCTCGGGTGGACTACCAAAACTAAAATAAAAAATAGTTTAGTTCACATGTGCTGAGTACATTTCTTGATTTCCGTGATTAAAACTCCATTCTTGATGATGTACAGCCATTGGATTATTAAATAAAACTATTAGATTATATCCAATGATTATACAACTTTAGGTTAACTTCAACTCCAATGAACTCTAATTATATTACATTAACTATTAGATACCTATCAATAATTCAAATATATATGTGTAGGGGGTATTTGGAACATATTAATATGGTGGTTGTTAGTATAGGCTTCTTTGAGTAGATCAGCAAGATTAAGGAGATCAATAAAATTAACAAAAGTACAACCAAAACTCATTTCATTGTTATCCTATATTGTTATACTTAAATACATTTTGATTAAGATTTAAATAAACTTTATTTAAGTGAAAGATAAAAAAGCCAGTAAACAGTAAAACTATATTGATATACAATATTTGTTAAAAAAATATATTTTAATCTCGGACAGAAAGAACTGTAATGCCCACAGCGAATGGGGTCTCCGTCAGGGCCAGGCCGGCCAGCCATAAGGCCCGGCAGCTGGCTCCTACCCTCATGACCATCCCCATCATGAGAATATATCATATCTATAAAACAGATCAGTAATGTTAACGTGTGCTGCGCCGAACGGCTATAAAGCACCTGATTGCTTCTGTTTGCCCAACGGCTATAAAGCACCTAATTGCTTCTGTTTGGCCACAAATCTGGAAGTAGAGAACGAGCGACTCACCAACATGAGAGAAATCCCGGTTTACAAGAACTAATTGTCTGCGTTTCTGAATTCGACTCGAGATTGTAACATTGTTAGAACTGAAGCATGTTTCCACAGATTCACCAAGCCATTTTACTTAGATACTTCGGGTCAAATCCCGTCACTTCCTTCCCTTCCCTCAGAAATAGCATGGATATTCATTTAATTCCAATGAAACCTGAAATGCCAATTAATTTAGAACCCTAGCATCCAGGCTCCAGCCATGTGATATACAGAAGCGCTGGTTATGTTCCGATTCGCTAAATAATCTGATAAATATTACAAACCCCATGGCAGCAAGTCGTACACTGAATTCAAGGGATAGTGAAGCCTAACAATCATTTGCAGGGCATCTGTGATTGGACGCACAGGTTCTTGAAATGACAAGGAGGAGGGCATCTGTGATTGGACGCACAGGTTCTTGAAAAGACAAGGAGGAAACCCTATGTTCATGGATGCACAAGCTGTCTGTGTGGGGGACCGATTCAAATACAAAAGCAGAAACAATCACAGCTCATATCATTCTTAGCAGAGAGGAGAATGACAGAAAGGGAATCGGTAGGACCCTTTGACCTCTGGATTGAATTGGAAGGGCAGTTTTCCGTTACGTCTCCTCCATCTCTTACAGTACCAAATTCCCATTCGTTAGAAACCCAGTGGACTGGCAGTTGTTGAATAGCAGATATATATAAAGTCTAATGTATATCTCTGTCAATTTCGTCTTATTAAATGCTTTTAGCAACTAGTAAATAAAGAGACAAGCGAACATCAAAGCTGGCAGTGTTATTCTCTATCATTTCCTTTGTGTATCATTTAAGTGAGTCGTGGCCCATTGGCCAGCAACAAAGTCAAGAGTTATTCATTGAGTTGCAGAGCATTTAATATGGCTGTAGCATGCTTTATGACTGTTGGATCTTGATCTCGAGCAGCTCAAAATCCAACGATCAACAAACTTGCTGCAGCCGCATTAAATGCTGTGCAGCTCAATGGATAGCTGTGCAGCTCAATGGATAGCTCTTGCGAGCAAAAAGTATTTCATTTTTTCTAAATAAAAAATATAGTTAAATCTTTCTAAAATAACAGTGGGGATAAAATCATATTGGTATATTTTAAACTAATTTAATTATATATTTATAAAAAATAGGAAAGTAAGAATTTTATTGAGTTTTGTAATTTATATAATAATATTTTAGATTATTTATTTTAAAATTTAAAATAAAAATTTATTATAACTTATTTCTCAAATTAGTACTAAAAAAGCTATCACACATAAATTAATCCATCACCTTTATTAAATATCATACATGTTAATACCTCTAACTCAATACTTCATGAAAAAACCATAAGTTTATATTTTTAAATTTCAAATTTCATAAATATTCTTTTACCATTTAACTACTTAATTAATTTTATATAAATTTTAAAAACTAACAATATTTTAGTATTAATTTATATATTTTATTAATTAAAAATATAAAATATTTAATTTTAAAATTAAACTTCATGCCACACATTAAATTTAATAAAATATCTTTCCCACCCACTTCCTACTTTATTTATACATTAATAGTTATTATGATGTGATAAAGTAATTTAAAGTTATAGGGTTTGGATTTTGTTGTATATAAAGTAATTTAAATGTTATTGGGTTTGGATTTTGTTTGTTATTTAATATTTTTATTTATACATTAATAGTTATTATTATGATCACTATACATCAATAGTTATTATTGTGTGATAAAGTTGTTTAAATGTTATACGGTTGGGATTTTGTTTATTGTATTATACTTTATTAAACATTAATAGTTATTATTATTTATTATTATTTCATAAAGTACTTTAAATGTTATATAAATGTTATAGGGTTGGGATTTTTATTTGTTATTTAATATTTTTATTGTATTATGATTATGAAAGTTTAAGAACTCAAAATCTATAATTTCAACAAATTTTCTAAATTTAGGAAAGTATTTTTATTATTACCTATTAATATAAATATTTTTATCATTTATTTATCTAAATTATGAAGTTATAATTTGATAAAGTAGTTTAAATGTATTTTCAATTAGATTTTTTGTTTTTCAATTTTTTTTAAAATAACTAAATTTTTTATTTTATGGTTAGAATAGAACTTGGGCACGGAGGATAAGACTTCATTCCAAAACCACCTAGATTAAACCAAGTTGACAAAGGACATGCTATGTACAAACATTAAATTTCATATCCAAGTATCTAGGTTTTGAAGGTAGATATTTATGGTGTAATATGTTTTTGGATTTTACGATGTTAAAGTTATGAATAGCCCTTCATGAGTTGATCTCCTAATCATGTCTAGAATTTTTATAGCCTATGTAGGTATTGGTGCATCTTCATATGAATCCATTATGACCAATGGCTTAGGATCTCCTAGCCACACTTATGGATTTTTCTTTGTAGAGGTGATTCTTCTTTAAGTGATATCAAACCCACTCTAACACCCCCATCCATACTCTCTTGGCCCTTATTTTGTTATATTAGCCTCCCCTCTTGGCCATCTTGATGAAGAAGAGCAAATCATCCACCTTGGAAGAAAGCATTTTGAGGTTGTACCAAAAACAAGGTGGACGTTGAGGCCAAAAGGAAATTGCCAAGTTTAGAAGGGGCATGGTGTCCTCCTTCCAAGATCAATTTTTCATCATGTTGAAGCATACCATTTATTTTTATCAATATCTTATGTTTTAGAAGGTTTTGTCCTTGATGAAAAACCCTAAAAGGTCATTAAAGGTCATTTTAAAGCAAATTTCGAAGATTGGCCAAGACGAGGAATAAGTTATCCTTCTTTCCTTATAAATAAGGCACCCTCCTCTTATTTGTAACTAATATCATGGGATCAAATATGACTTGAATTTTATCTCTTTTTATTTACATGAGGAATTAAGTGGCATGCACCTCCTTTGTTAGCATTTCTATTTTTTTCAAGGATCAAGTTTGATGTATGAGGGTGTATTTACTATCCTTCAAGGCTATTCTAAGGTGAAAGGATTCTTGAGGCCTCCTCTATTCTTATTTTCTATCTCACTTGTGATAAAATCCTCTTGTCTTGCATTGTTAGAGGCATCCAAGGTAGGAGTGATTTATGGTTTTAAGTATAATATCTTAGTCTTGTTGGTAAAACATCATTATCGAAGGGTCTTTATTGTTTTGGGACTTGGTATCTTGTTTTTCATAACTAGGTCAAAGGCTAACACAACCTAGGGTTTCTTATCCTTTCCCTAGTTCTTTCAAATATTGAATTATCAGTTCTTGTGAGAAATGTTAATCTCAACTCTTGGTGCCGAAAGTAATTAGACCTAGATATAATTTTATCATATTCACCATTTGAATTTTACAATATCCCTTGAACTATATTGGAAAAAATACAAAAAATAAACTAAAAATAAAATATTTTTGAAAAATACAAAAAATATTTATTTTTTGTCATTATACTTGCTCAATGTTAAATTTACATGAAAAAATCCAACATATTTACTTCTTTAATAAACTTAGATGAGTTGTTTCTATTACTCAAAAAAATCCATAAAAATTAAAAAGGGCTCTACAAAAAGTGTGTTGCAGGTTGTAGAAGCCCTGAACAAGAGTGTTGTCTACCCTAGGAGAGTGATGCCATCCTCTTTTGATTTGTACAAGTCTAATACAAGTATGGTTGAGCATTTATGTAGGTCCATTTTTACAAAATATCAAACCTTAATGATTAGAAAGGGTTCCAACTTCATCTTCAATCCTCGGTTGGTGACCTAGGGGGTCTTGAAGTGATTAAACACGTTATTCATCCAATTTTCTATGTTGCTACAAAGTTGAAGTCTGTAAAAGGTTTTAAATTGTAGAGGATATATCTATCAATCTAAAAACATTTAAATGGGTTTAAACTTATCATTGGTTGGTAAGTATCAAGAGGTATTTATTGTGTCATTTTCAAGGACTTAATTCAACATTTTATCCAAACCATTGGTATTGGTTTATACTTTAGTTTTGATGAATCTTAGTGATCAAATAGTACCAAGCTGCATTGATCCTAAAACTTCCTAGTCATTGAGCCACGACAGGATCTGGCAAAGAAAACGTAGCCGAAGCCTTTTATGATTATTGACCGAGATGTGGAAGAGACCATCCAAGACTTGCCTGAGGAATGGCATGTCCCACTCGACGTGGAAATGGACCAAGGAGATAACCAAGGAAATGAACAAGGAAATGACCAAGAAAACGACCAAGGAAATGGCTAAGGAAATGACCAAGGTAATGGCCAAGATAATGAACAAGGTAATGATGAGGGAGATGCACACGGAAACCTATTGTAGGAGGAAAACGACGACGATGATGATAGTGATTAGGGATCTGATCAAGATGATGTAGAAGACACAACTACTGACGAGGAGGTGTAGAACCTACATAGAGAATAGGAGAAGGAGTAGCCTTAGTTGCAACACAAGTTAGCACAAAGTTGATAAAATGGCTAACACAGTCAACTTAGCTTAGGAAGACATGAGCCTGCTTTCTGAGGCAATCGCATAGGTTGCACAGTCTAGTCTTAAAGGTATAGGTAAAAAAAAAATGCAACTGACTAACAAATTGGCAGAGCATATCAATACACTCACCGAGGCAATCAATGAGGTGTGGAACACAATCGAAGTTGAGACTTACGCCATGTGTAACAAATATTAAATAAATATTAAGTAAAATTAGTTAACTAGTATCCGAAAGGGTGTGACCTTTTATTGTACACAGTCAAGCCTATAAAGGCGAATACCAATTATAATATTCATCATCTTCAATATTTATCATAAATTATTATTTAAATATGGATTTCGTGTCCTGAAGCTAATTGCTTCATTTGGTATCAGAGCCAACAAAAGTTTTGCGCTGTCCATTATCTCTCCCAGTCGCCTTCCGCTGTAGTTCACGCTACACCTCTACCTATATCTGTTCCTATCAACCCTCTCCTACTACACCATTCTCCTCTCTGTTGCTTCTACTCTTGGTCACACCCGTCCTCCTTTATCATCCACCTCATGCCTCCATCGACCACCCTCCATCCACTCCGTGCTGCATCTCCCACTCCTTCATCCACCCCTCCATCCACCTCCATTCCCCAAATACTCCACGCTCCTATCCTCCTTTTTAAAGTTAAATAATATATTAACTTTATTCACCACCACATTTAAAAAAAATAAAATTAAAAAATTTAATAATAAATTTAAATAATATATAAATTATTAAGTTTATAAATTACAAATAATAATAATAATTATATTATTATTATTACTATCACTTGATTTTAGTCAAGCACACACACAAAAAAAAACCCTACAAATATTACTCGTCCTCCTAAGCCAAAATTGGGTCTAATTATTCACCACCACAGCTCAGAAGCATGACGACGGAGTTAAAGGCCCAAATCAAAAAATTGGAGAAAGATTTCAATGAGCGCATTAGTAAGAGTCAAGAAGATTTAAAGGAACAAATACAAAATTGCAATACAAAGTTGAAAAATGAAATTAGAGAGGAAGTCATTTCAGTGTTAGATAGAAGGCTAGATGACAAATTAGATGGGATGAATGAAAAAAAACACCAATTGAACAACAAGTTAAATACTCTCATGGGGATGATGGAAAATAAAAAGACAAAAGATTGCCACAAACAAAAAGATGATTCAGATATGCCGTGTACTTTAGCCAGCAATTCAGGATCACAACCACACAACAAGACAAGAAGGAATTGACGTTATGTAGTGTATCCCCCCAAAGAAAAAATAGAAATGTCAAAGTTCAGTGGAAATGATGAACAATGCGTTACATGGTTAAATAAATCAAAAGAATACTTTGATATCTATAACATCACAACAGATGTAGAAAAGGTGAAGTATGCATCTATGTATCTTGAAAACCATGCCTGTAACTAGTATATGTGGTGGAAAGGTGACAACTTCGCATACACATGGAATTGTACAAAAATGATTTCCTCAAAAGGTTTCAAGGAATAAATGAAGATGATTTTTTCTCGAAGCTTACCAGGTTACAACAAAAAGGAAGCATCGAAAAATTCACACACCAATGGGAATCACTCACTACCAGAGTATTTGGGTTAACAGACAAACAACGACTAGAAACTTACTTGGGAGGACTAAAACCTTACATACAAAAAGAATTAAAAATGCATGACATACCGAATGTTGAGGTAGCAAGACGAAAAGTAAAATCAGCTGAGGCCAAATTTGACAACTTCCAATCAAACAAAGGAAAGTCATAGTCACAGAGAAACATTGAGATGACTCCACAGGACAATACAAACAAATACATCCCTCCACCTAGAAGGGATGACAAGAAGAACCTAAAAAATCAACGAAGAAGGGAAGGAAAATGTCGATGATGTGGAGACAGATGGAATCCTAAACAAAGGTGTTTCCCCAAGGATAGCTCAAAGAAATTATATACTTGTGAACTAGAGGAGAATAGTGAATCAAAAGAAGAAGAAGAAGAGTCAAAAGATGAATAGGAGGCAATCATAAATATGGCATCTGAAAACGATGAGACCCCCAAAATATCCCTAGCAACCATGACAGACATTAGTCAACCACAGACTCTCAAGTTAAAAGGGCATATAAAAAATGAAAATGTTACAGTGCTAGTAGACACTGGAAGAACTCACAACTTTCTTGATATAAGAGTTTCCAGAAAACTCAAGTTGTTTGAACATCCAGTTTCGGACATGAAAGTGAAGGTCGTAGATGGAAAGAAAATTGAAAAAGTAAAAAATGTCACAAAGCGAAACTCCCAATTGAGGACTTCAAATTGGAATCAGAACTATACACATTACCATTAGGTGGAGTGGATAACGTTCTGGGAGTCCAATGGTTACAAACATTGGGAACATACTCTTCTAATCACAAAAAACATTTCATCAAGTTTAAATGGAAAGGAAAAAATTATAAACTACATGGTTTCCAACCACCAGGCACACAAGTAGTTTCATCTCAATAGATGGAGAAGCTCATTCGAAAAGGAGCATCAACATATGTGATCCAATGCCATCAAATGGAAGGACAATAATGCGAACAGAACAAGCTCAAAGAATAAATCCAAAAATTACTCTAGAGATATAAACAAATATTTGAAGACTTACCGATGTAGATACCACCTGAAAGAAGTATAGAACACATAATCGAGGTTGAATTAGGGTCAAACCCTATCAAGGTTAAACCTTATTGGTATCCCCACCACCACAAAATAGAAATAGAAAGGTTAGTTCAAGACTTATTGAAGTGTGGTGTCATCACCAAGAGCAAAATCCCATATCCAGCTCCAGTCATGTTAGTACGAAAGAAGGACATATCATTTAGGCTATGCATTGATTATCGAGGATTAAACAAAATAACGATTAAAAACAAGTTTCCAATTCCCTTCATCGACGATATGCTAGATGAACTTCATGACATGAAGTATTTTTCAAAACTTGATTTAAGGTCAGGGTACTATCAAATCAGGGTCTGATTAGAAGATATTGTAAAGACTGCTTTCCAAACTCATGAAGGACATTATGAATTCAAAATAATTCCTTTTGGGTTAACTAATTCCCCTGCCACATTCCAAGAAACTATGAATGAACTATTTCATCCCTACTTAAGGAAATTTGTGTTAGTATTCTTTGATTACATCCTTATATATAGCAAGACATGGAAAGAACATTTGAAGCAACTAGAAAAGGTTCTATCTCTTTTGAAGGAAAACTAGTTCTATGCAAAGAAGTCAAAATGCACGTTTGGGGAGCAAGAATCAGAGTATCTCGGTCATATAATATTAAAAGAATGAGTTAAGGTGGACCTAAGGAATATCCAAGCGATGAAGGAGTGGACCCAACCCAATAATGTTTCAAAATTACAAGGATTTTTGGGGTTAATAGGTTACTATCAAAGATTCATCAAGAAATATGCACATTTCACTGCTTCACTAACAAATATCCTAAAAAGAAATTCCTTTCTATGGGATGATGAAGGAAGAAAATGCTTTGAAATGCTGAAACACATTATGTCTTCAACTCCCATTCTTGCAACACCTGATTTTTCAAAACCAATTGTAATTGAATGTGGTGCTTCAGGATTTGGGATAGGAGCTATGCTAATGCAAGAAGGTCATCGAATCGCTTTTGAAAGCAAGAAGTTGAAAAAAAGAGAATTCCTACAGTCTACCTACAACAAGGAAATGCTTTCCATCATGCATGCGTTAACTAAATGGAGAAAATACCCATTGGGAATCAAGTTCCTAATTCAAATAGACCAAAATAGTCTACAACACTTATTATAGCAAAAGATGTTAACGACTAAACAACAAAAGTGGATCGAAAATATCTCTACCTTCGATATGGACATTTTACATAAAAAGGGGAAGGACAATGTAGTAGCTGATGCCCTATCAAGGAAAGATGAAGAGGTACAAGTCTATGTTGTATCAATGGTAGTCCCAGAATTCTTGGACGAAATTCGAACCAAATATGCTAATAATGCAAAGGTTTGCTCCATAATTAACAACATAAATCAGTATCCAAAGTTTGAATGGAAAAATGACCTCTTATGGTACAAAGGATGAATCTACTTAAGTGCAAACTCTAAATTTAATACCAAGGTATGTAAAGAATCACATGACTGCCAGACGTGGGACATGTAGGATTTTATAAAACCTACTATAATGCAAGGCAATGTTGGGGCGCGCACCCTAACAGTCCTTAAGGTGGGTAACTCCGCAGGTTTTGACTCAAAATAGTCTTAGGGGTGTCGGGGGTGGGTAAAAGTCCTCTATTGTAATAAACCCATGGTTTAAGCCCAGGGTTTAGGGTTCGGGGTGCCCATGGTTTGAATCCATGTTTTTGTAAAAAGTGCGCTGTATAAATAGGCACTTGTGTGAAGAAGAAAGGTTAGGTTTTTTAATGTAAGAAGAATCAAGGCAAGAAAAGGTTATTTTGTAAAGAGAAGGTTAAGTCCCAGCTGTGTGCGTGGACGACCTCTGCAGCTGTGTGCACAGAGGGTTTTGTAAGTAATTAGAAGATCTGCAGCTGTGTGCATAGAGGCCTACTGCTGTGTGCGTGGATTTTAAGGACTTGAAGGGATCTGCAGCTGAGTGCACAGATCAGAACTGTGATTTTGTAGCAAGTTGAATAAAACACAGTTTTGTGGACGTATCCCCTACACTGGGGGTGAACCACGTTATATTTGGTGTTGTGGTTCTTGTGTTATTTTTGTTTCTGTTTATCTTTTATGCATTAATAATTAGATATATCTAATAAATAAGATCACTGCTAATAAGAAACTTCGCTGTGAATTCCCAGTAAAGGGTTAAGCAAGTCACTGCATGTTTGTCTATATGCGAAGTTATATATAATTGTCAAAGCTCTGTGTTAAGTGGTTATAGATTGCTAAAGACTAAAGGTACATTAATATCCCTCTTCTGCTTGCAAAAACCTGATTCTGCGGCACCCCATAGCTGTTTTGGGTGAGACTACAACCTGCGCGCAGGTTGTTGCCGAAAGGGCCAACACTGTGGGTCTTTTGTTGGTGCGAAGCAAAAGATTGAAACCCGGGTCTGCCCTATTGCCCAACAAAGTGGTTCCGTTGCCGGTTGAACTCAGTATCTGCGCAAGAGGGGTTTACGTCGTACCTCGAGGGCTATGTTCTGGAGGCCCTCTGTGAAGGAAATCGACGATTGGATTGACAAGACTTATCTGAAATTCGCTGAGCAAGAGAACAAAAATCCGCGTCATAGCGCAAGAGATTTTTTGCAAAGGTATGTTTTTTGTGATGCTTATGAAATTTTCTTTGGTAGTATCCACATAGAGTTGCACCAGTGGTTATCCTAGTTAGCTGAGAGAAGAACGAACTTCCACGAAGGGAGATTTTCTGTTTGGACCCCCGCAAGAGTCAATCTAGTGAAAAGCGTGAACAACGAGATATCCCGCGCAGTTGATTTCAAGACCATGCGGACCCTTGAAGCCTTCGTGACAGAGTTCGCCATCGACACGAGCTCTTCCTTTAGTGAAGCAGAGCGACGGTTCTTCCAAGGACCAAGGGGTAAGTTTTTGACTTCATTTAGTTTGAGAATTAAAATGCTATTGGCCGAAAAAGGAATATTGTTGTTTGAATCAAACTGTTAGATTGTGTACTGCTAACATATGTTTGCAAGTGACAACACCTTCGTGGAGCAAAGTGGGTTGTTGCGAAGTGGAAAAAGGTACAAGCGTGATTTAGGATCCTATTCTTTCGGATAGGATACAACGCCTTCCCCTATCAATCCTGAAGAGTCAGACCTTGAAGAAAACCCCTCAATTGGAAACCCTCCGGTAACCCCGCAGCGCAACCCTGTTATCCCTAAAATTTTGTTGCGGTCTGAAAGTCACTCTAGCCTGAGTATTCCTGTCACAAGATAGTCTACCCCAGTAACTCCCCCCCCCGTCGACTTCCTGTCCCCCTCCCAATCCTCCTAGATCTACCATGGCCCACCTGACTGATGACATTAAGCTCCCTGTTTTCAAAGGAACTGGATCAGAAGACCCAGAACAGTTCTGGTTTTTATGTGAAGCGGTGTGGAATGCTAAGAAGATTACAGATCCAGCTGTAAGAAGCGCACAACTCGTTACTTCTTTCAGGGACCGGGCTTTGACCTGGTTCATGAAATTCTCCAGCACACAGAACCATGCTTTAGATGAGATTAAAGCAGCAATCATCAAAGAGTTTAAAAAGCCCAAATCTGAGTCGCAGTGTATTACTGAGTTCAAGGAGATTCAGCAGCGGCGCAACGAATCAGTGTGGGACTTTGACCAGAGGTTCAAAGTTCTACTGGACCAAGTCAGATTCACCATTAGTCCTGCACAACACAAGGAATGGTTTATTGCCACATTGTTACCACATATCAAAACCCCACTCATGCAACAGAAGGTTGCTGACCAGTAGGAGGCTCTGGAAATCGCAATGAAGCTTGAGACCGCCCCTGTCGAAGATAATTCTGGTGTCGTTCAAATCCAAGTGCATTTGGATGCGATGGCTCTGGAGCTTCGCAATATGAAGAAAGGAAAAACCGGCCGCGAAGAGGTTTGGTGTACGCAATGTCGGATTGAAGGTCACAACAAGGACTGGTGCCCTCTGGTAAGAAATTACCTGAATACTAGTGCACCAAACCCATTTCCACCGCAAGTTCTATATTGTGAGCTCTGCAGGACAACAGGTCAGCATCGACTGGAGGACTGCTACCTCCTGCAAAGGTATGGAAAAGGACCTAAGAACTCCTATTGTAACTTTTGTAAGTCTGTAGGAAATAATGAAGATGATTGTCGCACCTATGATGCCTACCGGGTGCACAATGAGGGACCGAGTAATGATGGCTATGGTTACCGGGGTGGTGCCTCCGGTAGGGGTGCTTTTGGAGGTCGTGGTGGTATGGCAGGATGAGGCAAAGGCCAGTTGGTGTGTTACAACTGTAACCAGGCCGGGAATATAGCTAGGGACTATCGGAAGCCCACCACAACATGTCGATATTGCCGCGTAGTAGATCATGTGATTGAGCAGTGCCCCCAGCTGATAGCCAAGATTCAGGCATGAAATAGTACCCCTCCCCAGAACGTCCAGCTGATTTTCGTCGAGCCAAGACCTGCTGCAGCCATCAATGTTGTTACCCGGAGTGGAGCTACGATGCACGTACAGAATACGATGAAACGGCCTGATGAGGCTTGGGTTCGTAAGGCTCTTGAGAAAATCCCAGCATTTGATGTCGCATGGGAAAAAGAGACATTTATGGAAGTCAAGAAATATTTTGCTGGCCCTAGCACATCAGTCGCACCTACGCAACCCCCTCAACTGCTGTCGCAGCCCCAAGCAGCTCCTCCGGATAATGTAAGTACACTGTCCTCCTTTTTGCAGAGTTGCCTTAAGCTCTTAATAAATTTGGATGCTTTGAATGAGCTGCAGAAAGTCATTGCTTCTTGCAAACCCCAGCAAAGCCATGGTCGGGACAAAACTGTTCATAGATTCCGACGAACTGGAAGGGAAATGAGATTGAATGATAAGATAGGAGAGTATGATATGACTGATGTCATTCTGGATTTAGGATCCGAAGTCAATATCCTAACCAAGCAAACTTGGGAGAAAACCGGGAAACCTGCCCTTGATTGGTCCCCCACACAGTTGAGGTTAGCCAACCAGCAGAAGATTGTGCCCCTAGGATGATTCTCTAGTGTCCCAGTAGATCTTGATGGAGTCTGTACTGTAGCAGACTTCAAAGTTATCGAGCTTGTTGATGACAGTAATCCCTATCTCGCCTTGTTAGGGATCGAATGGGCTATGGAAAATGCTGCAGTCTTTAACCTTAAGAAGAGACAGATGACCTTCGAACGGAAAGACTTGCGAGTCATAGTACCCCTGGACCCGTCACAAGGAGAAAGGTATACAGAACCACTACGAGCTGCAGATCTGGACAACCTGGAGCACATCTATAATATCACCGCGAAGGAAGAATATGATGAGGGTCCTCCTGCCGAAGGTTGGGAGTCTGGTAGCTCCTGTATGACGGACTCTGAGGATGACTTAGAAAGTTGGCAGAACCGATTATATGAGCTCAATGGACATAGATGTGCCAGGATTACCAAGTCCCTCAGGTGGCTCAGCACACAGCCAAGCGCTCTACCTGTTTTGGATGGTTCGACAGACCTTGAATGGTTTATTGTACAATTCTCAGGTCAGATACCTGAGTCATAGAAAATGGAGGCTCTGGAGTCAGCATTCAGAGCTACAGCAGCCAGATGGTGGAACAGCCATAAGAAATACATTCCTATTGGGAAATTTGTCAGAGGTTCCTCCGCCTACGATTTTTGGATCAGCCCCAGGAGGTGCGAAGCATGTTTGATGGAAAGCGTAGCCCCCAGGAACATTTAGTGCAATGCTATGATGCATGGAAGCATGTACCATAGGAAGAATGGGTACATCGGTTTGTGCATACCTTGGCACCGAGTGCAAAAAATTGGTACGCGGACGTAGAACTTCGCCAGGATACTGTAAGTTGGGATTGTCTTGTTCATAGTTTTGTCCATACTTTTTCTACTAATGAAGTGTGTCCAGCTTTAGATGCGGCTATTAGGCTGATCCATACTAAGGTATTTGATGATCAAGAAGTCATAGAATATCAACCTGATTGGAAAGCACAAGAAGCTCATGCTGTAGAATGTTATAACATCGCAATTGACGAGGATGATGATCCGCGCAATATTGATATTCCTGAATCCGAAGGCCACTGCGACATTCGAGGACCAACAGTCAAAGCTCCTGAAGTGCCTCAGCCCCTGAAGACACGAACAGTCAACATTGGGTTAGAAGAGCAGCCTAAGTATGCTACCATTGGAGACTATTGGGATGAAGAGATGGTAAGCAAAGTAACCCAACTTCTCCACGAATATCAGGACCTATTTTCGACGAAGTTCTCAGAGATGAAAGGTATCTTAGGTGACATCGGGGTTATAAAGATCCCTTTGAAACCTCATGCAAATCCAGTGAAACAACGCCCTTATAGGTTGAACCCTAAATATAAGGAAAAAGTTCGGACAGAGCTGGATAAGATGCTTGCTGCAGGAATTATTGAACCAGTTGAAGAATCCGAGTGGGTCAGCCCTATGGTGGTGCAAGAGAAGAAGACTAAGGGTGAAATCCGCATTTGTGTTGATCTGAGAAAATTGAATGATGCTTGTCTACATGACCCTTTCCCAAACCCCTTTAGGGACGAAGTGTTAGACAATGTCGGGGGTCAAGAAGTGTACTCTTTTACTGATGGATTTTTAGGTTACCATCAAATTAGAATTGCTCCAGAGGATCGACACAAGTCAACCTTTGCTACAGAAATGGGGTCCTTCCAGTACACTGTGATGCCCTTTGGTTTGAATGCCCCTGCTATGTTTTCACGAGTAGTTATCTCTGCATTCAAGGAATTTATACATAAATTCTTAGAATTTTATTTTGATGATTGGACCATCTTTGGACTGGTAAAATACCATATAAATAGTCTAAGATTGATGTTGGATAAGTGCAGACAGCACTAGATCTCCTTGAATCTGAAAAAATGCATATTTTGTGCACCGTTTGGAATTCTGCTTGGCCATATTGTATGTAAACAAGGATTGATGATGGATCCTACGAAGATAGCTATTATTGTGAACTTGCCACCTCCAAAGTCCGTTAAACAGCTTCGTACTACGCTTGGTCACACGGGATATTATAGGAAATTCATCAAAGGCTATGCCCAGATCATTGCCTCGATGGAGAAACAGTTGAAAAAAGATATCAAATTCGATTGGACACCTGAGTGCCAAGCAAGCTTGGATATTTTGAAGGAAAAGATGGTTACTGCCCCTATCCTAGTATTCCCTGACTGGAATAAGGAGTTTCATGTGCATGTCAATGCATCCTCCAATGCTCTGGGTACTGTGCTAGCTCAGTCAGGTGCAGGTAATATCGATCACCCTATTTCTTTTGCAAGCAGAAAATTGTCCACAGTGGAGAAAAATTATACTATGACAGAACGCGAAGGTATCGCTATGGTATATGCACTACAGAAGTTTCGACATTATCTGCTAGGATCTCATTTTAAGATGTTTACTGACCATTTTGCTTTGAATTATTTGGTTAAAAATCCTGTTCTAGGTGGAAGAATATGCAGATGGTTGATTTTGTTTCAGGAATATGATTTTGAGATCATCGTTAAGCCTGGAAGACATAACCTAGGACCTGACCACTTGTCGAGGCTCGAGTCAGGTGAAGAACCTACCAGTTTGGACGAAGGTCTTCCTGATGCCCAGTTATTTGCTATCCAGATGGTTGATGAATATTTTCAGGATATTGTTCAGTACTTGTCTATAGGTTTTCCACCCCCCGAGATGACCACACAGCAGAAGAATTAGTTGGTGGTTCGAGCAGCGTACTTCACCTTAATAGCGGGAAAGCTGTATAAAATGGGACCAGATGAAATACTGCACAGATGTGTCCTGGAGCATGAAAAGCCACTAATTTTGGCTGAGGAACACTCTGGCGCAGTAGGAGGTCATTATGCAGGAAAAGCTACCGCACAGAAGATTTTGACAACCGGCTTATGGTGGCCCACAGTTCACAAGGATGCAAGGGAATATTGCCACAACTGCGACGTCTGTCAGAGGACAGGTAAACCATCCAGGAGGGATGAAATGCCCCTTGTCCCGCAGGTAACCTTACAAGCCTTTGAAAAATGGGCTATTGAATTTGTTGGCCCTATCAACCCCACTGCAAAAAAGTCAGGAGCTAGATACATCATTACAGCGACTGATTACCTCACCCGTTGGGATGAATCTCAACCAGTCAAGACCTGTAGCACTGCTACAGCCACAAAGTTCATCTTTGACAACATCTTGT
Source organism: Pseudotsuga menziesii (assembly GCA_001517045.1). Taxonomy (NCBI): domain Eukaryota; kingdom Viridiplantae; phylum Streptophyta; class Pinopsida; order Pinales; family Pinaceae; genus Pseudotsuga; species Pseudotsuga menziesii. The sequence goes on from LPNX010629720.1 coordinate 33,947, forward strand.
CTAGATTTGGGTGTCCTAGAGTTCTTATGAGTGATCAAGGGTCACATTTTCTGAACATGACTATTGAAGTATTAACTGAAGAATTTCAGGTTTATCATCAGAAGAGCACAACCTATCATCCACAAGCAAATGGGATTGTCCAAGCTTTTAACAAGATTCTTGAGCATGCTTTGACAAAGGTTTGTAATGCTAACAGAAATGACTGGGATCTTCGAATTCCAGCAGTACTTTGGGCTTATAGAACTACTTGCAAGAAGTTGACATGCCATACACCTTTTCGGTTGGTCTATGGGCAAAAAGCAGTCATGCCCATGGAGAACATTGTTCCTAGCCTCCGAATTTCCGCTTTCACCGAGATGGATGACCCAGCTGTAATGACAGAAAGACTGAAAAAGATATTAGAACTTGAAGAGGATAGATTTATTGCAGGGTTCCAGCAGCAGGTGCAGAAAGCTCGAGAAAAAGCGTGGCATGATAGACACATCAAGAAGAAACAATTCCAGCAGGGTGATCTTGTGCTTCTCTATGACAGTAAATTCATGAAGTTCCCAGGAAAGTTCAAGACACATTGGAAGGGACCATATATAGTGCAGAAAGTTACTGATGGGGGTGTAGTCCAGCTAGCTAAGTTGAATGGAGAACTTTTACCTTCTATGGTAAATGGGAGTCGTTTAAAAAAGTACAGGGAAAGACCAAGACCTCAGAATCACAGGTAGCCACTAGGAGGAAAATTCTAAGTACCATGAACAGTTGAAATTGGGTGCTAGACTATAAATGAAGTTTTTCTTAGCATTATGGAGTGTAACAGTCTGGTTAGTCGAAAGGAGGAAGTATGGGTACAGCGGAGGCCAAAGGTTGATCAGGGGTCGCAAGTTCATATTATGTCGGAGTTGTAGGTAGTTGTTTTGACGAAGGTCCAAGGTGTGTCACAGCCTCAAATGTGACGGATGGGACAAAATGGATTTGGCGGCACTGGCACGAGAGCTACTCTCAATACCTGTAATAATGAGATTTTGGGAAAATCTGGGGCTGTGTGTGACAAGATTTCTGGAATTCAAGCAGATTTGGCGTCATTAATACACCATGATGACCGATTCTGTAATGGGATTCTATAAGAAAGCTACATTGGCCCGTGAAGTCCTCCACTAAGCACTTCTTGGAGTTTGCTCGGCTGGAACCATGTCAAACAATTGTGAAGTCCAGGAGCTAGTATGAGAGTTCAGAGAGAGAGGTCTACAGAACCTTCTGAGTAATCCGCCAGTACAGTCGTATTCGACTTAAGTACAAAGGAAGGAAAAAGTTTGCTCTAAATCAGGCGAAGGCAGGAAAAAGTTCGCTCTAACGTGGAGCGACGAAAGGCACAAGGCCTCGTAAGAAGACTCTGGAGAATCCCGCCTTGTACCTTCCTGGTTTGGAAGAACCAGGGCTGCTGTTTGTCTTATGCAGCTTGACACGTAATTTGAGGAACCCTGAATTGTGGCTGGTCAAATGTTCGACAAACAAATTGAAGGGTGGGGTTGTAGATGGATCTAAAAGGCCCTGCTCAGCATTAATAGTAAGAAGGAAAGAAGCAGCCATCCGACATCAGTAGGAAGGGCTCTAGCAGCCAGCGCACCATGTCTTCTCCAAACAAATTCCTACCACCAGCCGAGTAAATGAGTGCCCAGGGACGGGACACTGGTGAGTCTTAGGGGCCTGTTGGGGCACGCACCCTAACGGTCCTTAAGGTGGGTAACTCCGCAGGTTTTGACTCAAAATAGTCTTAGGGGTGTCGGGGGGTTAGTAAAAGTCCTCTATTGTAATAAACCCATGGTTTAAGCCCAGGGTTTAGGGTTCGGGGTGCCCATGGTTTGAATCCATGTTTTTGTAAAAAGTGTGTTGTATAAATAGGCACTTGTGTGAAGAAGAAAGGTTAGGTTTTTGAATGTAAGAAGAATCAAGGAAACAAAAGGTTATTTTGTAAAGAGAATGTTAAGTCCCAGCTGTGTGCATGGATGACCTCTGCAGCTATGTGCGTAGAGGGTTTTGTAAGTGATTAGAAGATCTGCAGCTGTGTGCGTAGAGGCCTGCTGATGTGTGCACGGATTTTAAGGACTTGAAGGGATCTGTAGCTGAGTGCGCAGATCAAAACTGTGATTTTGTAGCAAGTTGAATAAAACACAGTTCTGTGGACGTAGCCCCTACACTGGGGGTGAACCACGTTATATTTGGTGTTGTGGTTCTTGTGCTGTTTCTGTTTCTGTTTATCTTTTATGCATTAATAATTAGATATATCTGATAAATAAGATCACTGCTAATAAGAAACTTCGATGTGAATTCCTAGTAAAGGGTTAAGCAAGTCACTGCGTGTTTATCTATATGCGAAGTTATATATAATTGTCGAAGCTCTGTGTTAAGTGGTTATAGATTGCTAAAGACTAAAGGTACAGTAATATCCCTCTTCTGCTTGCAGAAACCTGATTCTGTGGCACCCCATAGCTATTTTGGGTGAGACTACAACCTGCGCGCAGGTTGTTGCCGAAAGGGCCAACACTGTGGGTCTTTTGTTGGTGCGAAGCAAAAGGTTGAAACCCGGGTCTACCCTATTGCCCAACAGGAAATCATTCTTTTGGAAAGGTATGAATGTTGACATTCACAAGTATGTTGCAGAGTGTGACACTTGTGAGAGAAATAAAGCAGAGAATATCTCAAGTCCAGGGTTACTCCATCCATTGCATATTCCAAACCAGAAGTGGGAGGAAATTTCTATGGATTTCATTGAAGGTCTACCCATATAAGATGGGAAAGACAAAATATTAGTAGTAGTAGACAATTTAACCAAATATGCACATTTTATACGAGTAAATAGAACTGATTCTACAAAGGAAACTACATAATCCTTCTATAAAAATATCTACAAGTTACATGGCTTCCCCAAGATTATCATGAGTGATAGGGATGCCAAATTTAAAGGTAATTTTTGGGGAGAATTCTACAATAAAATTGGAATGACACTTAACATGAGCTCATTTTATCATCCTCAGACAGATGGCCAGACAGAAGTCATCAACAAATGCTTAGAGACCTACCTTCATTGCTTCGTAATTGACAAATAAAATAAATGGTTTCAATGGTTACATTTTGCAGAATGGTGGTATAATTCTACTTATCACACATCAGAAAAAATGACAACTTTCAATCCCTATATGGATATGCACCCCAAAAATGGAAGGATATCACTACCAACCAAGCAAGGGTTGCCTCAGTAAAAGACAATTTAGAAGAAAATCAAAAGGTTGTACAAATACTTAAAGAGAATCTAAACACCGCAAGGAATATAATGAAGCAGCAAGCACATTGACATCAAACAAAAAGAGAATTTGAAGTTGGAGATTGGGTATTTGTACAATTACAACCCTATAAACAATTATCACTAAAAAAAACAGAAAGAATAAATTAGCTCCACAATTTTATGGCCCATATCAAATTAATAAGAAGATCAGCCATGTGGCATATGCATTGGAACTACCAAAATCAAGTTGTATCCACAATGTCTTCCATGTTTGATACTTGAAAAGGATAATAGGTCAACACCAATAGGCACAAACACTACTTCCCATGTTAGATGATCAAGGAAGAATTATTTTTGAAATAGAATACATCATTACTACCAGAGAAAGAAGATTAAGGAAGAGAATAATTAAAGAGTACCTTATAAAATGGAAAAACCTCCCAGAGGAAGATGCCACATGGGAATCTAAATAATTCCGACAACTACATCTTTCTCTAACACAACTTTGAGGACAAATCTCCCTTAAAGGGAGTGGAAATGTAATAGATATTAAATAAATATTAAGTAAAATTAGGTAACTAGTATTTGAAAGGGTGTGACCTTTTGTTGTACACACTCAATCCTATAAAGGTGAGTACCAATTGTAATATTCATCATCTTCAATATATATCATAAATTATTATTTAAATATAGATTTCATGTCTTGAAGCTTATTACTTCAGCATGGATCCTCGTGACACATTAGTAACACCATTGTTGTTAAATCTAGTGAATATAGAAGTCCAATCCCAAGCAATCGATACAGGGACACAAGAGTATGATGATGTTATCCATGAGTTTGGGACACTATCTATAGATTTCTCTTAACTTGCACTAGGAAAAGCATATGTTATTCAGCATGTGGCCATGAATGAAATCAGGATCCAAGAGAATGCTCTTGCATACTAGGCTACAAAGCAAACATGGAAGGTGAAAATCCACAAGTCCCTCCTTCGCAAAAAGGAGCAAGAGATTGAAGTGTGCAAACAAAGCATACTTGCACTGGCTGAAGCCATGAGAGACATAGTCACAGAGTTCCCTATGGAAGAAGGCCAAGAAGATGTAGATACAGCCGCAAAGGTAGCCCGATTGTCTAGGATTTCCACATACCTAAGGAAACAGGTCGAAGAGCTTAAAGCGCAACAACAACCAAGCACACTTCTTGAGGTGATTGAAGAGCATAGGAAAACAACATCCGAGGCTGTTTATCAAATTAAGCAAGGAGAAAAGCTCTGCACTGAAGCATTCAAGGCCACATATGAGGCATGGGAATTTCTCCTAGAAGATGAATCCATGGAGAAAATTAAGGAGCATGAGTGCCAAAATGATTTAAAGATAACCACGGTTAAGGAAGACATGAATAAGCTCCCAATCAAAGAGAATATTGTAAAGTTCGTTGAGTTGAAGAAACTGTAGCAGTAAGTCAAAACTCTACATGACCAAGAGAAGAAAAGAAATGATGAAGTTACAACACACCAATCAGAAGCAGAATGAATTGTAAGGCTCCTTCAGCATGTACAATAGAAGCTACAACTTATAACTTATTCATTTGAAGAGAAAATATTGGAACATATCAATTCCGACCATGTCGAACAATTGTAGAAGAAAGTAGAGGAAGTAGGGCAAGAGGTTTCCTAGGTAGAATTCATTCTGAAAGGATTTTAGGACAAAGTTGGTCCCATGGTGCAGCCAACGCCAGAACCATAAGAACCATAAACCTACTTAGTGGCTCGGGATGAGCCACATGTGAGTGTTGGGGGTGTGTTGGGCCAGGAAAGAGCACAAGGAAGAAACCAAAATGCAGGCGTAGGTAGGAAAGACAGGAACACGACGGAGTAAGGCCAGGTAAAGGAGGGAAAGGAAGCACAGAAGAGAGAATGCTATGATGAGGAATGTTGCGACAAAGGAAAAGTGTACCTTGCATCAGTGGAATATTGAAAGGTATAAGAGTAAAGGATGGAAAGTGAGAGATCATAAGACTATAGGTGCTCAAGTCGACGGAATACTAAAGGATGTTTTTTGCGGCTAGTTATGGCCATGATAACTATAATGAAGGATGATTTTGGAGCTAAGTATGGTCTATAATAAATATGAAAGATGTTTTTGTGGGTATTTATGAGTGTAATAACTGAGATGTACTTAGTCAACCCTGTGCAGTCTTGTAATATCTATAAATAGGAGGAACCCATTTAGTATAAGGGTTTGGAGAATAATTAGAAGTATTTTGAAGAGATCAGAGGGAAGTATGATAGTAGTAGAAGGTTTTTGAGCCATGGATCTGTAGCTATGTGCGTGGACCATTTTGTAAGAATCAATCTACAATTGAGTGTGCAGACATTAGAGTAGAAGAGTTGATATAGGTTATGTGTGGATGAGTAAGAGTAGTTAGAAAAAAAGAATAAAACATAGAGAATGAGAGCAAGAAAGGGTTTGAGATGAAAATACATATCTCAAAACAATCTGCAAGTCACAAAGTGCAAGGTGCCATATATTTCTCATGCCAGATGAAGAGCACCTTGGTGGTTTTTACCCACATGGGTTTCCATGTTATTTCTTGTGTTGCATGAATGTTGAATGTTGAATGTTTGATTATCTTGTATTGTTTATGGTTATTGATTGAATAAATGTCGCAATACTGATAAAAGCAATGAATGAATGAATGACTAAAGCCTTGTCAAGCGCTGTGTATTATTTCATGTTAAAATACCGGTAAGTTGTAATACAATCACCGCATTATCATTTACTATTAAGGAATCAACTGCGTCACACATTTACGTTAGTTGTTAAGTTGTCAAGGACAAGGTTGTGTTGTACGCTGGATGTGTTGCACTGTTGTGCCACTGTTGAGTAGTAAAATACTCCACCCCTCAGACTCTGTCGAGCACCTTGGCTGTGCGCTAAGTTACCGTAATACTTCGTCGACTACGAAAACATGGTTTTGGCAGTTACACATTAAGATATCTTGGGTGAGACTGTTCTTGCCTCATAGGTGTTACCGATTGAGCTTGCTCTGTAGCGTCGATGTCTTTGGGTGTTTTTTTTGGTTTTGTTGGTCTGTTGAACCTGCGTCGCGAGAGTGAGGAAAAGTAGGCCAACAGAGATTGACAGTCAGGAAAATATCCATGGTGCAAGTGAGGAATGATTGGTGCAGAAAGATAACGGTAGAAATTGCAAAAATACATTTTGAGAAATGTTTCATATCTGAAACCACATATTATCTTAGATCTATGGTCAAGAAAAATCCTGATATGAAATCAATGGCTCAGGATGGTTGCGGAAATAGAGAATGTAGAAGGTCATGATTGGAAGATTCATGAAGAGGAATGATCAATGAAATGTATGTTGCTATAAATATTGCACCTCTTGCTGACAAGAGTTGTTTCTCTAGGCCTGAATGGTTTAGATATAGAATAATTGAATGATGGTAGAGATGGAAGACTTCCCCTAAAGCTTGTAGATATCTAGAATGAATCCTTTGCCTATTCTGTTGTGTGATGTAGTTGTCTCCTATGGTGATGAATCTCCATAGATATACCTGCACAAACACATCAAACAAACAAGCAATATCAAAGGTAGAAGAACATAGTCTACACTTCTATATTATTGACTAAGGGATCCAATAGTAAAATGAATGATTGCAACATAATACTTTTTACAAGAAAGGAACCAAATTTGCATTAAAAATGAAGAAGAAATATTACAACCCTTGCCTTAGTGTTTTGATGCTTGTTCACATGCCATGCCTTGTCCTCAAAAGTTCCAACTTACTTCTTCTATGCTCACCCTAGATTTGACCAGAACCTTTGTGCAACAACATAACCTTTCTCCCCATCAACCATGAGGTATGAGCCAGGTTTTATAGGCATTGGGAGGATAGGGATGGTTGAGCAAATGGTGGGTGGGGTGGAAGGGAAATACTACTAGGGGGATCTCAAGTCCAGGTGGTCCACATGAGTAGGGATGAGGGTGGAACGAAGTCTTCCTTTGAGAAGCTTTGTAAATATTCTCTTTTTCTATTTTTAACTCGAGCACCTCTTTTCTTCCATGCAGACAGAGCATTACTAGGGTGGAACCGCTCTTTGATTAATGGGCATAGGCAGTGGCACTGCTTATTTTCAAGAGACAATGGGCATTATTGAAGAGGGTAACACCTTTTGCATTAAGGGAAAAGGTAGTGCTGGACTCAAAAATGGAAAATAGGAGTCTCGGCCAATGTCCAATTCACAGTTTTGGGAATTGAGGGAAACTTATGATGTTTTAGGCCTTAACAAATGATGTTGATGAGATTTGATTTTACTATTTACTAGGTTTGGAGAGCTTCTTGGAGAAATTATGTATAGATTTATGGCAAAGATTTCATAGCCGTTACTCGTCTGATTTTCTTTTCAAACACATTTCATTGAGTTTTGGGGATTTTTACCTAAGGGTACAAATCATATGCTGGGTGACGCGCTCTTCCTTTGTAGGAAAAGCGGTGCCAGTGGAAAACCGTTCTTTTTATGGCTAAACAGGTGGTGGCACCACTCTATCTAAAGGAGACAGAATTAGTGCTGCAAGATATGCCCAAAAGATGAACAGTCTGGCCACAATGGTTATTTTTAAGTATTTTTCGGCACCGTTTCTATCTCCTTGAGGCAGAGCGATTCCACTATGATGTTTTTGTGTAGGTACATCTATGGTGATTCATCAACATAGGAGACAACTACATCACACTACAAAATAGCGAAAGGATTCATTCCATATATCTACAAACTCTAGGGGAAGTGACTAAGGAATCCAATAGTAAAATGAATGATTGCAACATATTACATTTTACAGGAAAGGAACCAACTTTGCATTAAAACTGAAGAAGAAATCTTAGAACAATTTCCTTAGTGTTGTGATGCTCCTTCACATACCATGCCTTTTCCTCAAAATATCCAACTTGATTCTTCTATTCTCACCCTAGATTTGGCTGGAAACTCAGTGCAGAAGCATAACCTTTCTCCCCCTCAACCATGGGGTATGAGCTAGGTTTTATAGGCCTTGGTAGGATAGGGATGGTTGAGCAAATGGCGGGTGAGGTGGAAGGGAAATCCTACTGGGGGGGTCTCGAGTCCAGGTGGTCCACATGAGTAGGGATGAGGGTGACACAAAGTGTTCCTTCGAGAAGCTTCATGAATCTTATATTTCTCTCTTTTTAATTCGAGCACTGCTTTTCTTCGTAATGTCCACATTGAAATAATTGCATAGCATGGAAATTCCATCAATCCTACTAGTTCCCTAGGTTGGGTGGAAACATTGAAAAGTTAATAAGGAAGCTAATAAATGGCGTTTAAACATTAGAAGGAATAAATATTTATTTAATGGATTTAATTAAATAAATTCAAGTGAAAAATGCAATGGCTATGGAGACTACGGGGCCCACTCAAGCTAGAATTCCTATGTTAAATGGTATCCTCCTCTTGCAATTTTGAATCTATGGGAAGAATAATGTTTTTGGATGGATTATAAGGTTAATTTACTTGTCCATATACTTCATAGGTCTAATTTTGGATTAAGTTTAAATTACATGGGGAGAGGAAGAGCCAAATGGGAGTTTCATGGACACTTGGCTAGATTCCCCCTAAATTTATGACATCTATGACACCAATGATGGAGATTCTATGACAGTTATGACATAGTTCAGTTCTAAATTCTGACATATGACTTCTATAACATGTCAGGCCTGAATAGATCATATTATATGCTTCTCATGGGATTTGGAGAAGGCCAAGAGGTTCCTACTCGAATTTGGGAGAAGAGAGAAGGTGAAGAGAGAGGCCACATGGCATAGCATGAGAAACTACACCAATTCGAATTGGCTTTGGTTTATGGATGGATTTGGAACCTTATAAGACCATTTATGTTTATAAAATTCATGTATCAGCCATAAGAAGGTCCTTTTTATCATTTGTGAAATTTCTTGTTGTGAAGAGAGAGAGAGCTAGTGGATGATTAGTTCATGCCTTAGCCAATTTCGAGGGTGAAATATTCCCATCCTAGTTGGTGTTGGGAGAGTCCAATTAGGTATTTAAAGGAGATTAAATGGGGTATTATTTATAGCTTCAATATACATCAGATCATGGACACATCAAAGTTCATCTTGTTCTTCCTTTCATCTTAAGTTTTCTCACGATATTTCAGCTCCATGGAGTGAGGCGCACTTGGTGAGCTATTCATCTATTTGAGGGAGCTTATGTTGCTCCACTATTTTGTATTATGATTTAAATTATATGTTATTTAATTTCAGAAATATATCAGGTCGAAAGGCCAATAAATATCATGTATTATTGCTCAATAATGAAGAAAAAGTGCCATTTCCCACTGCCTAGTTGTAAACTCTTGTAATCTTGATGAATTCTAATGGATGTGTAAAATATTGATGATTTATGAATAAATGGACTGTAATTAAAGAATATTATGGGTTTCATTATTATTAACTGATAATTTTTGGCCATTGGGTCGAATTGCATAACCATTGGAGCAAACTACACCTCATTTCCCCAAGGGTCCAAAACTAGTTTTTTATATCTGATTGAAAGAAGTCATAAAAGCCATGGGGTGTTGATTGGTTATGCATATGAGTATATGATAATGTATTATACACATACCCTTATTAAATTTCATAATTACATTGGGTTTATTCACATTTGGGAAGAAATTTCTATGATTTACCCAGGGGGGATTTGAGCCCAAAATTGCCAATAAAATCCTCTATCTTGTTCAAAATTTAGTACATAATTCCAGAAGTGTTTGGAGGGAAAAAATAAATCCATGAACATAATAATTAATTTATTATATAATTCATACACCTTCTATAAATATTTGGAAGCAATTGGGCTGATTTGGAGACCAAGACACTAAAACTAGTCAAGAGCCAAAATTGTGAAAAAATTGGAAAATTTGGAATTTTGGTAAAAATTAAAAAAATGGGTAATTAAAAGTGGTATCAGAGGATGATATTGGCACCTGGTGTGGTCTGATATTTTTGAGGAAAATAATTTAGGAACCATCATTATATACTGAAACCCAAAAGCACTTTTGTTAAAGAGGAAAGTATGACTAGGGATGAAAAGGGAACCTCATATGATGGTGAGGAGGTTATAAAAATCATGGAACCTATATTTGAAGACATGAATAATAATATTATGAAAGGATTTGAATTGTTGGCTATAAAATGTTGGGAAAAATATATTTATTTTAAGAAAAACAAGGGGGAAAATGCATCATCTCGCTTGAAGGAGAAAAACGGGGAGACCCATGAACCACCTAGTTCCGAAATAGGTGAAGTAGAAGAAGTAGTACATGAAAAGGATCAAAATTCACTCCCAAGTGACTCTAAAAAATATGAAGAGACATCAAATGAGTATGAATAAGTTTCTACTGAAAATAATGAAGATGAAGTTGGAGAGATCCAAACACATGATGTGGTGGAAGAGGAACTTGAATTATCTCTTGATGAAGGTTATGCAATTTTTAAAGAAGAGCATGATTCCTCGACATTCGAACCAATATATGACGAAGGTTTCACACTTTTGAAGGAGCTGCATGATAATACCCATATGGATGCTTCCCATTATGAAACTTCTTCACTTTTTAATCATTTGGGTGAGTTATTTCATTCTCCTACATCCTACAATTCCATGTTTTGCAGCATTAGTCTCAATGAAGTATGGGTGAAAGGGTTCGTTTTGATGGTGCCACATGAGGAGTATGGAAATCCTAGATTTAATTTTTATGATGACATGGTCGGAGCACATTCTTATTCAAATTTTCAGCATCATCCTTTGTTACTTTGGGATTATACACATCTACATGGATGCACCTGTGATATGCATTTGAGTCACTTTAAGACTCATGGTTTCCCTTTCTCAACACTTGGTTCATTTGATGTTGGAGAAACTTCATCCAACACTGGGGTGAACATATTTATGATTGGAGAACATTTTTTTTCCAGCCACATACTTTGTTATATATTTATGATCCTCTCATTCATGGATGTATGGGTGAGACTTATTTGAGTCATTTGAAGTCTCCTTATTTCTCTTGCTCATTATTTGGTTCAGATTTTAGTGGAGATTATTCATTCACTTCTTGGATGAAAGAATACATGGCTGATATTTTGATGCATATCAAATCCTTTTGGAGCAGAATTATAGGACATGGGATCCTCACCTATGTCACTGGAGAAGATTTTATTGGTCAATTGAAGCTTGTGTTCACTTGAAAAATGGTGGTCTACTTACTTGGAGGTATAAGCACTTTCATGAATTTTTGATGAGGCACCTACTTGATGAAATTTTTTATTATGTTGTTATGTACTTTGATTATTTATATTATGTACTCATGAATTTTGGAAGAATGCATACAAGAAAATGGGATCCTGGAATTCTTTTTCCTAATGGTATGGGTTGGAGAGAACTCTTAATTGTTGGAGTGCAATACAAGAAACGCCTAGAGATTATGTTGAAAACTTTGCAAGAGCAGTCTTTGTATGCTGAGATGTATAAATATGAATTTGGGATGAAAGAAATATTATATATTGGGCACATTATTGGGAAAGATGGAGTTAAAGTGCACACAAAAAAGATTAGGGCTATCTTAGAATGGCCATCACCAAAAAACATCACAGAAGTAAGAGGCTTCATTGGAACATGTACATACTACAGGAAGTTTGTGAAAGGGTTCTCCAAGTTGACTTCTCCACTCATTGATTTGACCAAGAAGGATGCTTTCAAGTGGAATGAAGAGGCTGAAAGGCCTTTGAAAAAATGAAAGAAGTAATGAGTATTTGTCCCATACTTACAATACCTGATTTTTCTAAGTCTTTTGTTGTTGAATGTGATGCCTCAGGTGGAGGAGTAGGGGCTGTCCTAAAGAAAGGGAAAGACCCTATAGACTTTGAGAGAATAAATTTGCAGCCTCATGAAAATATTACTCCATATATGACAAAAAGATGTTGGCCATCATGCATGCCTTGGCCAAATTCCAACAATACTTGGTAGGCAACAAGTTTGTGGTGAAAACTGAACACAATAGTATAAGGTTTTTCCTTACCCAAAATGATATAAATGAAAGGCAACAACAGTGTGTAATAAAGATACAAGATTATGATTTTGATATTGAATATGTGAAAGGAAAGAACAATATTGTAGCAGATGCATTATCTTGAAGACCTTCTTTTTCTCTCATGGACATTGCTAAAAATTGGAAAGACATGCTACTAGTTGAGTATGCCAAAGATAAGTTTGCTTGTGATGTATTAGATGGACTCATGGGACATGATAACTATAGAATTTTGAATGGGATGATATACTCTAGGTAATAATTTATTTGGTTCAAGATTCAAATCTTAAGTACAAAGTTTTGCAGGAAGCACATGATTCTCCACTAGCAGGCCATCCGAGGATCTTCAAAACCTATAGGAAACTAAGGCGAAGGTTCTATTGGAAGGGGATGAAGGAAGATGTTTAGAATTATGTGAATGAATTTAAGGTATGCCAGAAAAAAAAATCATAACTCACATACCAATCTGGTTTATTACAACCATTTCCCATTTCAGAGCAAAAATGGGACAATATATTGATGGATTTCATCATTGGTTTTCCCAAATATTTGGGAAAGCATTGCATATATGTGGTAGTGGAAATATTGACTAAGTTTGATCATTTATTTGATGTTACATCCTATTTTAGTGCAGCACAAGTGGATGACCTTTTTTTCAAAGAAATCTTCAGATTGCATGGGCTCCCCAAGAGTATTGTGAGTGATAGAGATGGTAAATTCATGAGTGATTTTTGGCAAGAAATTTTCAGATTGGTGGGAACTCAGTTGACTCCAAGTACAAGCTACCATCCCCAAAATGATAGAAAAATGGAGAGGGTGAATAAATGGTTTGAAGGGTGCCTCCGAACCTATATGGGAGAACAACAAAAAGCTTGGACAAAATGACTGCACTTGGGTGAGTTTTGCTACAACACCACCTTTCACATGTCAATAGGGATGTCTCCTTTCAGAGAATTATATGGTTATGATACACTTACATTTTTTTATATGATATTTGTTGATATTAGAGCTCCAAAAGCTAAATATTTGGCAGAAGAAAGCCAAGAAATTTTAAAGCTTTTAAAAGACAATTTGCAGGTTTCCCAAAATCAGCAAAAACAATATGCAGAAAAACAATGAGAGAAAAGGACCTTTAAGGTTGATGATTTAGTGTATTTGAGGTTGAAACCATTCAAGCAAACATTTATCAAAAGGAATGGAGCATAAAATCTAAAATCCAAGATACTATGGGCCCTACAAGGTAATCCGAAAGATTGGAGAAGTAGCATATGAGTTGGAACTTGTTGCTGCATTTCACAAACCTGGGGGGGGGCACGTGGAAGAAATATTCAAGACACTAGGTGTGTCCTTGGGGGAAAGTATTGAGTCAAGGCTGTCACCTTGTTCTTAACTCCTCCGTTTAGGAAATCTCCTAATCAACCCAAGGGGGGTAGACCCTAGGAGTTACTAAGGTTGGTTACTTAGATGATGATGGTATTAAATGAAGTAAGTTTTTTAGTATTTTTTATTTAACAAATGAAAACAACAGATAAAATGATGAGACAATAAAAAATAAGCATGATATGACACCCAATCATATATAGATTGAAATAAATAAACAGTTGAGCCGTGCCTTTAAATGGAGTCGAAAATAATTAAGAGTGCTTGCAAGTGCTGGAGTAAATGTTGTGCAATTGTATCTTGGTACATTTTAAATTAATGTGAAAAGATGACTGAATTAAATTAGGCAAGGGGACTCTAGATATACCTGGGGGGTACTTGGAGTATGTCCAAAAGTAACAACAGCTACAGCTACCCACAAGGAATGTGTGGGCTGGATGGATTCTTTGAGACTATGTTCATAATATGCCTACTAGGATGTAACAAATATCGACGCCTCGAGGTCACTGTCAAGTAGTTCCCACTTCCTTTGGGTATTTTTCCACTGTTTACGGTTTAATCGAGGCATTGGATTTTCTCTTGAGGTGGTTAATTGGGAAAGTGAATCCTAATTATTCTAGTCACTCGCATTGTTTTTGATGAAGCTTGAATAATTGGATGAACCGTGGCCAAGTGCAGAGCATGCACACAGGAGTCTTGTAAATTTTAGTAAATTTTAAGAGCATGTTCTTGTTAAAAAAAAGACCCTCTAGGAATCTCTTTCGGTACAAGTGGACCTCAATCAGGAAATCAAGGAGGGATTAATTTTACTACTTTATTATGAAAATTAACAATGAAAATAGAAGCAAAAATACACACTACAGGTTTTGTAATTAATCCTACCACGATCCTCTTTCACCTTTCTATTAAATCGGGGATTCGTGGGGTAAGTATTAGTATTAATTTGATTTCAAAATATGGAATAATGACAAATATGATCAAATTATACAATCCTACACAATAAGACTAAGCTAGAGAAAAAAATGGGAAAAATGCAAAAAAGTGAAACGGACGTGGACCCCCCCTGGGGGGATGGGTAGTGGGCTCGAAAGAGCATACTCAAAGTGATTATTTATTATTAAAGGTTAAAATATCAGAAAAATAATTTTCACTTTGGTCCTTGTTATCTGGGATCCAAAGGCTTACAACAAGCTTACAACAAGCCTAAAAGGAAGCACGGTGGTGGGGGAAGCCTCCGGGAAGCTCTGGTTCGCCAAAGAGTCGAAAAACGGGTAGAGTCTCCTTATATTTTTTGTTAAAACTGATAAAAACCATAAATATATTAAAATAAAATGTTCCCAAAATCACTTTAAAAGTGCTTTGGGTCACCACATTAATTACAGAAAAAAAAGACTAAGTTAAAAATTGTTAAAAAGGAACAATTTAGTTTTGCAAAAAGGAACCAAGGAAAGCAAGATTTCCTTGGGATCTTGGATTTATTTTTGGAAAGCCAATATGATGTGCCCTTTCTTGCATAATTTAAATATTTAAAGAACGAAAAAATGAAACTACCTTATAAGCAAGCTTTAGATCTACGATTTAGCTACTTGCAAAAAAGAATTTCTTCACCTAGATCTATTTTTAAAATATGATATTCTTTATGAAATTTAAGATCTAAGCAAAAATACTATTAAGAACTAGATCTATCAATGTATAAGAAATTTTTAGAATTATATTTTATCATAAGAGGACAAACAAGTAACTGGAAGATTGATTTTAATAAAATGGAGGAAGAGAAGGGGGGAAAGCCTGTTGTTGGATAGATCTACAAGTGAAACTTGTTAGCGGAATACAAAAGGGAAATGCCTTCACAAAAATGTTGGATGTACAGTGGAGTCAAACTAAATCCAAATCTCATCCAATCCTTGCCACCTGAAAGCTAAACACACAACCTTGCACAAAACCTTATGAGACATACATACATACATACATACATACATACATACATACATATATATATATGTATGTATGTATATATGTATGTATATATACATACATACATATATATA
>LPNX010629720.1:50655-71347 GCA_001517045.1 Pseudotsuga menziesii
TCTTACTTTCCAAACTACACTCCTATTGATTCAACTGAATCATTCAAGCCAAACAAGGTTCAGATGCAGAAATTGAGAGAAAAAATGGCAACATCAATAGCCGTAAGACAATGCTTATTCCAAACACATGAGAGCATTACACCATTTATCCTCCAAAGATTCTTTATTCCAACCAGGAAAATATTACAACAGTATTACAATATCAAGCCTATTCTCTCCAACTCGAACTAACTTCGAGAACGGAATGTCTACTTCAATTTATAGCCAGACTAGCCAAGAGGGGCGCATGCCTGATTGAAGGAGAGACTGCCGCTGATGGAGATCTAAGCTGAGCCTGA
The DNA here is from genome assembly GCA_001517045.1 of Pseudotsuga menziesii. NCBI lineage: Eukaryota > Viridiplantae > Streptophyta > Pinopsida > Pinales > Pinaceae > Pseudotsuga > Pseudotsuga menziesii. Next base: position 50,994 of record LPNX010629720.1, read on the forward strand.
TCTGATGATGAACTAAGTCTAACTGGTCTGGAACTGCAAATCAGAGTGATACCTCACTCAGTGAACTGACCCACGCATAAAAAAACTATTAAATTGATCCACACGTGTGGAGGATAGAGAAAGAGTGCCCAACCCTCAAACTTGTGTGCACCATTTAAGCTCCTCTTCAGCGTTGATCAATTCCTTCAGTCAAGGAATGATAACTCTCAGTCAATCTGAAGCTGATGAGACTGATTTCAGTCAAATCCCATTGATTTAGGAACTTGTATTTGCTCCATTATTTAATTAATTTTTAATTAAATTAATCAATATTTGATTTTTTGGGATTTTCTTACCTGAGTGATGGAAAAATCATTCAGAACTTAGGAAAAGTGGGTTTATGGGTTTACCGGGTGCTATGAGTTAGAAAATGAGAACCTCCATGACTAAAACTGAATTATAACACCACTTTTATTACAATACCAATTTTTCCATTTAGACTATTAAAAAATAGCCTAAGCTTTGTGGAAAAATTAAAATTAAAAATTAAAAAAACAAAACAAAACATAGGGGTATTAATCTTGCACATTGAACTAGGGACTAAACATCAGTCTCATCAAAGATTAATCAACAAATAACTCATGAAATGGTGTAATCAGACTATGGAATGAGTAGCCGCTTTGTATATTCAATGAAGAATGAATAATTATAATACAATGTCATGCTACAAGCATGAATGAATGAGCAATTCGAATCCTCAAGGAGGCCATTCGAATTGAATGAGTGAGTCTAGCTTAACTGAATGTAAGCCATAGTCAACACTCTAGTTAACCATTGATCAAAACCCTAATTGACTCAACTGATCCCTAACTGAAGTCGAAGTGCAATAAATGACCGAGTCTCAACTAAAAGAGATCAAACACATGTCACATCATACCAACCATCAAGAGGTAGTGCTTCAATGACTCCAATGAAACCCGATGAGGTTAACTGAAGTTGAACTAAACATTAGAAGTGGTTGGAGGCACCCCTATTGACTCCAGTTCATTAATTAATCATTAAATAATTAATTTAATGAAGGGAGGTACCTTCACTACCCTGTTTAACTGATTGTAACCATCAATTAGCAATTAGGTGCATTAATATCACTCAGATCGTCCCCGGGTGCTCCAGATAGCCTCCCCGAATGTAGGAGAAGGATAAGTTATCCTCCTAGACTAAAGGTAGGCATGGGTGTGGCTGGATGATGTCATTTAATGCTCCATTGATGTCAATTAATGTCAATAATACTTAGGATAGTGGTTTAACTAGGACAATTTGACCAAAAAGAGTGTGATGGTGGTAAATGTCTGCAACACCTCCCCTTAAACTATACTCAGGAGGAGTTAGAAAACAAACTACATAAAAATGCTAGGGCCACCCCAGTAACTAAGGCCATAGGTCACCCTGTACAATGCTGAAACTGAAACAATGCTCAGAACAAACTAAGTGAGGAAAAGAGGGAAAACCTAGTGGGAAAACCCCCCCTCAAGCTGAACACTGAAAGTAGTTTGAATCACCCTGATGAACTCACCCCCAATAGTGAACGGAGGTAAGTGAACTTATTTTCTAAAAATCTCTTGGTGAAGATGTTTTCAATATGCTCATCAGTCGGACAGTATTGCAGAATGATGGTCCTGTCATGCACTATATCCCTGATGTAGTGCATGTGGATCTCAACATGCTTGGTCCTCTTCTTGGTAACTAGATCTGTGGATATATTAATAGCACTTTGATTGTCACAAAAGAGGAAAGTGGACAAATTAATACCAATATCAAACTCTGAAAGAATGCCCTACAACCAAACTGCTTGGATACAAGCATTCACCGCTCCTCGATACTCGGCCTCTGCTGAAGATAATGCTATGGTATCTTGCTTTTTGCTTGACCAGAAAATGGGGCAACCACCAAATATGAATACATATCTAGAATTAGAATTCTGATCAATAGAATCACCCACCCAATCGGAATCTGTGTATCCAACCAGCTCTAGCTCAGAGTCTGCAGCATAGTGAATGTCGTAGGTCCTAGTTCCCTGAATATACTAGAGGATCCTCTTGGCTGCCTTCCAATGAATATAATGAGGCTTCTACATGTATCTTGATACAGCATTCATGGCATAACAAATATCAGGTCTAGAATGTGTCAAGTACAACAAGCTACCAATCAGCTGTCGATAGATAGTGCAGTCCATGGGAGGTGTGCTTTTTCCTTCTTTAAGGTTGATCCCTGAAAGGAAAGGGAATGGTGTAGGCCTACAATCAGCCATGTTAAATTTGACTGATAGGTATGAAATTTATTTGGATTGAGTGACCATAATCCCATCAGAATTTTGCTCAATTTCGAGCCCCAAAAATTGTTTTAGGAGCCCCAAATCGCTCATTTCAAAGGCATTGTGGAGAGCAGTTTTGATGGATGAAATGGAAGAAACTGTGCTACCTGTGATCAATAAGTCATCAAAATATAAAAAAATAATAATTATATTACCATCATACTACTGTAAATACACATTTGGATCTAATCTAAACCTTTGGAATTTTTGTGAGAGAAGGAAGGCATCCATCTTGGGATACCACTCTCTTGGGGACTGTTTTAACCCATATAGTGACTTGTTTAGCTTGAAAACCAAAGATGGATCAGTGATGTAGCCCTCAGGATGATTCATGTATATCTCCTCATGAATATCTCCATGCAAAAGGGCTGCATTAACATCCATGTGATGCACTTCCTAGTGCTTGGATGCTGAATTTCCAAAACAAGGCAGATGGAGTCCATTTTTGCAATCGGTGCAAAGGTCTCATAGTAGTCCAAACCTTGGAATTGAGAGAAACCATTTTCCACCTGCCTTGCCTTATATTTTTAGGTGCTTCCATAAGCATCAACCTTGGTCTGAAACACCCACTTGCATTGAACCAATTTCCTTCCCAGAGGAAGAGAAAGTAGCTCCCAACTAGTGTTTTTCTGAAGAGAATTCATCTTTTCATCCATGGCAAGTTGTCATCTCGGATCCTTCCGAGAATGGTAGTAGGATTTTGGATCTGAAATAATCATCAAATATCAAGTTTTTGACAGCAAATTATCAGGACAAGAGAGCGCAATACTTGATCTTTGGAAATCAGACCGGGTTCTCCTTGGATCATCCGGATTTCCAATGTTATCTTTTGCGGAGGAGAGTGTCTATCGGGCCCATGTAGGAAGATGATTTTTCACTTCAGGTTATGATTAAGCATATAATTATTGATGCACACTGATATCATAAATAAAAGGATCCAAATCAGGGTCATCACCCCCTATTTCATCATCCAAATATTTAGTAGAATAGGAAGGAAATTCAACAGTTTTCTCCTTCACTAGTTCCACCTCCTAAAGTGGCTCATCGAAATTGACACTTATCTCAATCATCATATGTTTGGTTTTGATATCCAATAGCTTGAATCCTTTAGATTCATTAGGATACCCAATAAACATACATTCAATGCTTTGCGGTTGCAAAGCCCTTCTTTTATCAAGCGAAATTCGGGCCCATGCAGTGGATCCAAACACCCGTAGGTTCGACACATCCGGTTTGTGTATGAAGTAACGCTTCGAAATGGGTATTCCATTTCATGGATGAGTATGGCACCCTATTATAAATGTATGTTTCAGCATGCATGGCTTCAGCCCACAAATCTGTAGCAAGCTTCTTTGATTCCAACATACAGGTGGTCATCTCCTTGAGAGACCAATTCTTCCTTTTCGCTACTCCGTTCTGCTGGGGAGTGTAGGGAATTTAATGTTGGAACTAAATACCACTTTGGGAGAATTTGTGTAGCAACTCATTACTGAAATACTCCCCTCCATTATCATATCTCAAGATCTTGATCTTAATCCCAGAGGCATTTTTGATCAAGGCCTTCAATTCAATTTTTTTTTCACATACTTCAGACTTCCTTTTGAGAAAGAAGACCCATGTGTACATTGAAAAATCATAAATAAAAGTAAGAATATACCTTGATCCATTCATGGATGTGATAGGCATTGGAATTCTGATATCAGAATGTATCAGCCCCAATATGCATGTAGCTCGGTTTGCCTTCCCCTGATCAAACTTGTGCTCAGCGTGTTTTCCAATCACATAGCCCTTGCAAATTCTAGTGGTTTCCTTGATGACCAGGAGGCCATAAACCATGGATTTTTTCTATAATTACTATAAATATTTGAAATTAATATGGCCAAACCTCTCATCCCATAGCCTACTAACCTCATTTCCATGAGTTAGCAGAGCGGTGGGCTTTGCATCCGCAACAAAGTGAGAGAACTCATAGGCTTTTGCATGATGGTTTGCAAGGCCTTTAGCAATGAGTTTCCCGGATGCAATTTCTATTATCTCAACATAATTTGGGCTGAAAGAAACTCTCTTAGGCACTCCTATATGTGTCATCTGATAGACACTAAGGATATTTGATGCCAGAGATGGTACATACAAAACATTTGAAAAAAATTCATTTTCAAGATCAACAGTACCTTGTCCTTTTGAAATGATGGTGGAGTCATATCCCATGTGGATGGGGATGGATTTGCTGGTCTCCAAGGATGAAAAGGAGTCTCTTTCAGCCATCATGTGGTTTTAATCTCCATAATAAATCAAGAGTGCTTTGGAATTTGAAGTGCTTGCCATGAGGGCATGACCTTTTTCATGATGTGGTTCTCAATCTTGCTGATCTCTCCTCCGAAAGCTTTCCAGAAGATTGATGTGATTTCTCTCAGGGAGAGAGGTTGCTTCATCAATCTTCTTCTTCATGTAGGCATGTTCAATGTGGAAGCCCTTCCCACAGTATGAACACTTGATTTTTCCCTTTCCATGATGCCCTTTTACTTTGTTCTTCCTTGATCCAGAAGACTCATCATGCTGTTGGTTTTCAACTCTAGGCTTGGGAGCTTTGAATTTAGTTTTTGTGTTATTCTGTTGCTTTCCTTTACCCTTCAAATATTTGTGCCCTAAGACATGGAAGGCTTGATCATGGGAAGATCTGATGATCCCCATCTGGAAAAGCTTGTCATGTTCACTTGTTAGGGACTCAATGAAGGCATTGAGTGTAGGCATCTTCCATCCAGGGGTTGTGAGCTTCCCTGCACGGAATGTAGAAACAAAAACTGAATAATCATCTCTAAGTTTGGATAGTATGGCAAGGATGAGCTGATCATCCTCCTTCTCCACTTTGCATTGCTTCAAGAGTAAAACAATGTGCTTGAACTTTGTGAAAACGTTATTCAAAGTCTCAAAATTGGAGGGTTGGAGAGACATTAATTCATTTTCGAGCTGGTAAACTCTCAAGTCATCATTATTTTGATATAGAGTTTCCAATTTGTCCCATATTTATTTTGGATTCTTCAATCCCGCAAGATGGAAAAGAAGATCCCGAGAAATATAGAGGCACAAGAAACCGAAGGGTTCATCCTTCTTGTTCAAGAATCTTGATTTTTCTATGGCAAAACCAGGCTCATCTTCAATGTCCATGGTGACTCTATAAATTCCTTTAGAGTGTAGATGAATCTCCATGTCACCTTTCCATGAGTGGAAATTGTATGGAGTGAAAATATCTACTAAGGAGGCCATCTGAATCTGCTAGAGCGAATGCTTCACCTGTAGAAAACCTGAAAATCACAACAGAAAGGGAAATGTAAGGTCAGACAACCTGCACATTTTAGGATTTCATCACACCTACATAGTCAATCAAGAAATCTTGATCAACAAGTTCTTTACTTCGGGTATTAAGTGGTAAGCCTTGGCTTCTGGTGCAGTGTTGGAGTTTTGATCCGTTGCTCAATTTTCATGCAAAAATCTGTCAAAAAGCTTGTTTTTGAGAGATAGAGCTTCATCTCGCCGTGAGCTATGATACCATATTAATCTTGCACATGGATCTAGGGACTAAACATCAATCTCATCAAATATTAATCAACAAATAACTCATGAAATGGTGTAATTGGACTACGGAATGAGTAGCCGCTTTGTATATTCAATGAAGAATGAATAATTACAATGCAATGTCATGCTACAAGCATGAATGAATGAGAAATTCAAATACTCAAGGAGGTCATTTGAATTGAATGAGTGAGTCTAGCTTAACTGAATGTAAGCCATAGTCAACACTCCACTTAACCACTGATCAAAACCCTAATTGACTCAACTGAGCCCTAACTGAAGTCGGAGTGCAATAAATGACCGAGTCTCAACTGAAAGAGATCAGACACATGTCAAAACACACCAACCATCAAGAATTAGCACTTCAATGACTCCAATGAACCCTGATGAGGTTAACTAAAGTTGAACTGAACATCATAATTGGTTGGAGGTTTCCTTGTTGAATCCAGTTCATTAATTAATCATTAAATAATCAATTTAATGAAGGGAGGTTCCTTCATTGCCCTATTTAATTGATTGTAACCATCAGTTAGCAATTAGGTGCATTAATATCACTCAGATCATCCCTGGAGTGCTCCAGTTAGCCTCCCCAAATGTAGGAGAAGGCTAAGTTAGCCTCCTAGACTGAAGGTAGGAGTGGGTGTGACTGGATAATGTCATTTAATGCTCCACTGATGTCAATTAATGTCAATAATACTTAGGATAGTGGTTTAACAAGGCCAATTTGACCAAAAAGAGTGTGTATGGTGGTAAATGTCTGCAACAAGGGGGACTTAGCACATGTTCATATGACTCGACCATAATTCCTATAATATTTATACATTGACACACAGACTCTAATAAGCTCAGTAGGCCTAAATGTCAAGCCAACCACCCCAACTTTGGAGTTATTGAGTGAAAAACTCAGAAATTATTAGTCGTTTATTCAACAACCAATAATAACCAAGGGAAAAAATACCATGGGCTGATCGGATTGACAAATGAGTCCAAGAGATCAAGACTTTTACAGACACTACCATGATAGAACATTTTACTACAACTCCCCCAAGGGGGTATGAACATGTGGTATATAAAAAAAACACTTCCCAGAAGCAAGTCTGAAGGTCTTCTGAAGTCTGAAGAAATCATCTTTGTCCGGTTCACCAGGATCACTTGATAACACCGACTAAGTATGACTTCGTAGGTAACAAAACTTCCGGAAGGTAGTAAAATTCATAATGTATTTCATGTTTCTTGTCTCAAGAAATATATTGGTGAACAACTTTTCATTTCAGTTACACTCACTACTTTTTATGATGGACAACTCACACTTATTCCGGAAAATGTTTTGAAGACAAGGGAGCGAAGATTGAGGAGGAGAACAATCAAAGAATACTTGGCATAGTGGAAGGATCTACCAAGTGAAGATGCGACATGGGAATAGGAGAATATTTTTCAGCATCCAAATCTGAAATTTCTTGAGGACAAGCAATATTGGGTGGGGAGGACTGTAATGTCCCCATTGAAATAATTTCATAGCAAGGAAATTCCATCAATCCTACTAGTTCCCTAGGTTGGGTGGAAACATTGGAAAGGTAATAAGGAAGGTAATAAATGGTGTTTAAACATTAGAAGGAATAAATATTTATTTAATGGATTTAATTAAATAAAGTCAAGTGAAAAATGAAATGTCTATGGAGAAGGGAGACACATGGAGACTATGGGGCCCATTCAACCTAGAATTCCTATGTTAAATGGCATCCTCCTCTTGCAATTTCGAATCTATGGGAAGCCTAATGTTTTTTGGATGGATTATAAGGTCAATATACTTTTCCAAATACTTCATCTATCGAATTTGGGATGAAGTGTAACTTACATGGGGAGAGGAAGAGCTAAATGGGAGTTTCATGGACACATGGCTAGATTCCCCTTACATTTATGACATCTATGACACCAATGATGGAGATTATGTGATAGGTATGACACAATTGAGGTATGAAAGATGACATATGAAATATCTGACATATCATTCCTGAATATAGCATCTTATATGGTGCTCATGGGATTTGGAGAAGGACAAGAGGCTCCTACTCAAATTTGGGAGAAGAGGGAAGGTGAAGAGAGAGGGCACATGGCATAGCATGAGAAGCCACACCAATTCGACTTGGATTTGGTTTATGGATGGATTTGGAACCTTATAATACCATTTATGCTTATAAAATTCAGGTTTCATCCATGATAAGGTCCTTTTGATCATTTATGAAATTTCTTGGTGTGAAGAGAGAGAGCTAGTAGATGTTTGGTTCACGCCTTAGACAATTTCAAGGGTGAAAGATTCCCATCCTAGTTGGTGTTGGGAGAGGCCACTCAGGTATTTCAAGGAGATTTAATGGAGTCTTATTTAAAGGCATAATCCACAGCAACTCATGTACACATAAAATTTCAGCTTATTCTTCCTTTCATTTCAAGTTTTCTCATCATATTTCAGCTCCATGGAGTGAGGCGCACTTGGTGAGCTATTCATATATTTTGGGGAGCTTCTCTTGAACCAATATTTTGTATTCTGATTTAAATTATATTTTATTTAATTTTATAAGGATATCAGGTCTAAAGTACAAGAAATTTCATGTATTATTGCTCATTAATGAATAAATAGTGCCATTTCCCCACTACCTTGTTGTAAACTCTTGTAATCTTGATGAATTCGAATGGATGTGTAAAATATTGATGATTTATGAATGAATGGAATGTCATTAAATAATATTATAGGGTTCATATTATTTAACTGAGAATTTTTTTCCATTGGGTCGAATTGCATAATCATTGGATAAAACTACACCTCATTTCCCCAAGGGTCCAAAACTAGTTTTTTTATATCTGATTGAAAGAAGTGATAAAAGCCATGGTATGTCGATTGGTTATGCATATGAGTATCTGATAATTTATTCTACACATATCCTACTTCAATATAATAATTTGAGTGAGTTTCTGCACATTTGGGAAGCCATTTCTACCATTTACCTCGGGTGATTTGAGCCCAAAATTGCCAATAAAATCCTCTATCTTGTTCAGAATTTAGTACAGACTTGCAAAAGTGTTTGGAGGGCCATAATAAATCCATGAACATAATAATTAAGTTATTATATCATTCATACACCTTCCATGAATATTTGGAATCAATTTGGCTGATTTGGAGACCAAGAAACTAAAACTAGTCAAAAGCCAAAATTGTGAAAAAAATGGAAAATTGGGCATTTGGGTAAAATTTTTAAAAAAGGGTCATTACATTCTTCCATGTAGAAAGAGTGTTGACAGGGTGGAACCGCTCTCTGATCAAGGGGCATAGGCAGTGGCACTGCCTATTGTCAAGAGACAATGGGCGTTACTAAAGAGGGTAACACCTTTTGCATTAAGGGAAAAGGTGGTGCTAGACTCAAATATTGAAAATAGGAGCTTGGGCCAATGCCCAACATCATAGTTTTTGGAATTGAGGGAATATTCTTATGTTTAAGGCCTCAACACATGATGGTGACTAGATTTATGTTTAACAATGGAGGAATGGTGAAGAGATGTGTTTGCAGGAAACTGAAAGTTATTTATTAATCGGATAATTGAAGGAAATAAATTATCTCTATGATTGTGAGAGACACAGTCCAAGAAGTGAATGCAGTTCTAAAGTAGACAAATAAAATTCAGTCCAGGGTGGCGGGGTGGTGCTAGGGGAGCCTATAAATATGCAAAGGGTATTGTAGCATCCTTGTCTGTTGTAGCAGATAGAAAACGAGGGTGTTGTAGCAGGAGGAAAACCATGGTGTTGGAGCATCCTTGTCTGTTGTAGTAGACAGAAACCCAGGGTGTTGTTGCATCGTTTCTATAGCAGTAGATAAATAAAATTTTTAGATTCATTTTTTAATGATTTTGAATTGGTGGTTTTATCTTTGAAGTTTCCACAATAAAATTTGTTTCTTAACCTCTTTGACTCATTTTGTGTTTTTATTTTAAAATAAAAAGACAATACTAATTCACCCCCCTCCCCTCTCATTATTGTGGGATAATCCAACAATTGGTATCAAAGTGGGTTCCTTCACCATAGTTTAACCACTGGAAGGCATATCCTATTTAAAAACCACTATGGATCAACAAGAAGGTTTAGCCACTAACAAACGTCCATTATTCACAGGTGAAAATTATACATACTGGAGTGTGAGAATGAAGTGCCATCTGATGTCCCTTGGATGGAAGGTTTGAGAAGAAACTGAAAATGAGTATAAAATAAAAGACCAAGCAACTACACATAGTGTGGAACTAGCCCAATATGAAGGTATTTCCAAATCCCTAAATTCAATCCTGGTGGATTGATAAACTCTGTGTTTACAAAAGTTATGTGATGTAAGACTACCAAACAAGCTTGGGATAAATTAAAAATTATCTATGAAGGGGCATATAAAGTGAAATAATCCAAGCTTCATACATACAAAGGGAAGTTTGAGAGCCTTAAAATGAAAGAAGAAGAAAATATTAGGGAATACTTTCTAAGAGTATATGAGGTTGTCAATGCTATTAGAGGTCTTGGAGGAAAATTAAAAGAAAGATAAGTGGTTAGCAAGGTAATAAGATAATTTCCAATTAAGTATGAATCAAAAGTATCCACCCTAGAAGAATGAGATGATATTGACCTTGTGACAATAGATGAACTACATGGAATCCTCACTACATATGAGATGAGAATGGGACTAAATGAATCCTCAAGAAAAGAAGCAACATTTAAAGCCTCATCCCAAAACCAATCAGAAAACCTAGATGATGAGGAATTCCTGTTTATTAAAAAAATTGAGAAAGGTAATGGAAAATATAAAGGAAAGTTACCCCTGAAAAGTTTTAACTATTGAATAATTGGAAATTTTGCTTCAAATGTACTTACCCTAAACAATATGATAATGATGAGAGAGAAACTTCAAAGTTCAAAAAGTTTAAAATAGGAAACAAGAAGAAGCCTATGACAAAAATAAAATTGTTTACACCATGGAAGATAGTGAGGATGCAAATGCAAGTGAAGATCAAGAAACTGAAATTCTATTCATGGGTTTAGATACTCAGGTTTCAAATAGCGACTCAGATATGGAAGGAGAAGTAGACTGAAGAGTTGAACTTGTTAGCACTCTTGAAGAACTTGAGAAATGCAGAAAAAGAACAAACATTCAAATCATGTCATTAGTAAGTTGGAATCCCAACTTCTAGTTGCCAAAAGGATTGAGTAGGACCTAAATTTGGAGTTCAAAAAAAGAATACAGGAATCTGAGAGACTTGAAGAAGAGATCATGCAATTCAAGAAAAATCTTCATGAAGGATCTATCAAATCAAAGTTTGAGAATAGTTCAAGGATTCTACATGACATCCTGAATAGCCAAATATCATTAACTGATAGATCTGGTTTTGGTTTTAACAAAGAAAAGGAACCTAAATTTTTCTCTTTCACTAATCAAGGAGGAAATAAGAAAATATACTCTGAAGCACTAAAGAGTCCAGTTAAAAAACAAGAGAGCAAGAAAGATGCCCTAAAATCTAAGGATAAAAACATAAATAATATGGTGCTTAAGAGATGAAATAGATACCAACAAATCTTTTTGGGTCATTATTACTCATGTAATAACTTTGGTCATAAAGCCTCAAATTGTAGAGATTATGGGAAGGTTCGTCAATACAAGAAGAACTCATCAAGTAACAAACCAAAAAGAAATCATAACCCTTTTACACTTGTTCAAAAATATGAAATATATTGTTAAAAATGTAATAACCATGGACATATGGAAAGAGACTGTAAACTGATTACTCCTACAAGGAATATTGTTTCAATTAAGTCTCAAGACACAAAGGAGAAGAAGTATTGGAGAGAAAAGGAATAAAAGGAAAGTTCCATGATTGCTCTATGTGAAAGAGAAATGAAAAAATTATGGCACTTGGACCGTGGGTATTTAAAACACGTGACATGTGTCCCAAACAAATTCATAAATCTAAAAGATAATAAGGGTAAATTCACATTTGGAGACAATATGTCTTCCAAGATAATTGGAAAAGGAATGATTGTTGTCAATAACAATATCAAAGAAAAAAATGTATTACTAGTAGAAAAACTCAAGCCTAATCTCCTTAGTGTGAGTCAAACATGTGATCAAGGGAACATCTATATTTTGATTCAGAGAAATGCGAAATCAGGAAAAAGGAATCAGGAAGAGTTGTTGGCATTGCTATAAGAAATTCAAACAATGTATACATCCTAGAAAATGAAAATCAATGTTACTGAAGTATGGTTGATGAAATTTGGTTATGGAACAGAAGGTTGTGGAACTTAAATTTTGACAATATTGTCAAAATAAGTAAGAATGAAGTTGTAAGATACTTTCCTAAAATTGTAAAACCTCTAAACTCATTTTGTAAACATTGTCAACATGGGAAGCAAACTAGAGCCAGTTTTAAAACAAAATAACATATGAATTCACATCCTCTAGAATTAGTGCACTCGAATCTCTATGGAACAACAAGAACTAAAATCCTCCAATGAGAATATTATTTCATGTTTCTCATTGATGATTACACAAGGATGAATTGGGGTGAAATTTCTCAAGGAAAAATCAAAAGCTTTTGAGAAATTCAAAATATTCAAGGAAATGGTTGAAAATGAGACATATATGAAAATCAAATGTCTTAGATCTGACAGTGGGGGAGAGTTTACTTCAAATGATTTTAATGAGTTTTGTGAGACACATGGAATTAAGAGACAATTTTCAGCTGAAAATATGCCTCAGTGGAATGGTGTTGTTGAAAGGAAAAATAGAACAATCCAAGAAGCTTCCAGAACAATGCTCAATGAAGCAAAGCTTTCATATGCATATTGGAAGGAAGTTGTATACACAACTGTCTATATACTTAATAAAGGACAACTAAAAGTAAATAAGAATAAGACCCCTCATGAGTTATGGTATGGAAGACCATCCTTAGTCAAATATTTCAAAGTATTTGGCTATAATTGTTACATTAGAAGGAACAAGGATGAACTTGGCAAGTTTGACTCTAGGAATGATGAAGGATTATTTCTAGGATATTCATCCACCAAAGGGGCATATATATGTTACAATAAAAGGTTACACAATATTGTAGAAAGTGCATATGTGAGGATAGATAATATTAAACCAAGAAAAGTAAGAAGTCATGATAGTATAGAAAATACAAATAATGAAGAAAAGGAAGACTTGCAAAAGAGCAAAAGTACTCCTTATGAAGAAGAAGGAATAGAAAAGGAATATGCATAGGAAAGTGAAGAAGACTGCCCAAGACCTAATACAAAAAATCTATCTAGAAGGATACAAAAGAATCACCCGGAGACATAGATATTAGGTGATAAAAATGTTGGAGATAGTACAAGGAGAAAACTAACATTTAATGAAAAATATCTAATCTCAATAGTGGATCCTAAGTATTTTACATAATCCACCAAAATTAATGAATGGGTCAAATCCATGAATGAAGAATTAGATCAGATTGATAAAAAGAGACCCAGGAACTTGTCCCAAGACCTAAATATAAGAATGTATAGGGACCAAATGGGTTTTCAAGAAAAAATTCAATCATGATGGTCAAGTGATAAGGAATAAGGCAAGATTAGTATGTAAAGGGTATGCTCAGGTAGAAGGGATTTCTTTTTAAGAAACGTATGCTCCTGTGGAAAGACATGAAGCAATCAGAATGTTTCTAGCACTCTCAAGCCATAAAATTTTTAAAGTCTATCAAATGGATTTCAAGTCTTCATTTTTTAATGGAAAAATAGAAGAAGAGTTTTTTATTGAACAACCTAAAGGTTTCTTGTTATCAGAAAACATAGATTATGTTTTGCAAGCTTAAAAAGGAACTCTATGGTCTCAAACAAGCTCCAAGGGCCTAGTTTTCAAGGCTAGACAGTTATTTAAAACAAGGATTTAAGAGAGGGGCCACTGAAAGTAATCTCTACTTAAAAATAGAAGATGAAAATATGATCATTGTTTTTGTTTATGTAGATGACATCATATTTGGAAGAAATTTACAAATACTAAGTGTAAAATTTTCTTTTGAAATGAAGAAGGAATTCAAAATGTCAATGTTCGGTGAACTAACATTCTTCTTGGGATTACAAGTTTATCAAATAGACAAAGGAATCTTTATCTCTCAAACTAACTACATCAAATACATGCTTAAAATATTTAATATGGAAGACTCGAAACCTATTAGTACTCCTATGATCACAGGTTGTACATTTAGTAAGGACGATGAGTCTCTGGAAGTGGATCATACCATGTACATATCCATGATAGGAAACATGTTGTATGTGACAATTACAAGACCAGATGTGATGCAAGCTATAGGTTTGGTTTCTAGGTTCCAGCCAAGCCCCAAATAAACTCGTGTAACTGCAGTAAAAATGATTTTCAAATATTTGAAAGGTACTATGGAGTATGTGTTGTGGTACCCAGAAACTCAAGACTTTATTTTAAAAGAATTTATTGATGCATATTGGAAAGGAAGTGTGTATTATCGAAAGAGTACTAGTGGAGCAACATTATTCTTAAGAAATTGTTTGGTTTCATTGTTAAGTAAAAAACAATCTTCCATTTCACTCTCCACAGCAAAGGCTGAATATGTTGTTGTTGCAGCATGTTGTACCCAGGTCATTTGGATGAAGAAGACACTAGAATACTTACTTGTGAAGTATGAGCACCCAATAATAATAAATTGTGATAATACCAGTGCCATAAATATGTCAAAAAACCCTATCATGCACTCCAAGACAAAACACATACCAATAAAATATCATTTCCTAAGAGAACAAGTGTCCTATAATCTTGTCAAACAGGAGTATATTGACACAAAAGAACGGGTTTCTCACATTTTCACCAAGCCACTACCCAAGGAAGCCTTTGAGCTTCTTAGACAGAAGATGGGAGTAATCCCCTTACAAATATTATAGAGGAGGAAGCGTAATCTCAGGGGGAGATATGATGATAGGAGGAGTTGTCAAAAAGAAGAAAGAAAGGAAATCTTCAATAGCATAATAGGTTAGCCTTTGTCATTGTTGTCAAAGGGGGAGAATGTTTAGATGTTTCCACCAATGCCAAAGGGGGATATTGTTGATAATATAGTTGTCATTGACGTCAAAGGAGTTCACAAATGACAAAGGAATAACCAATAGACATGTAGAAGGACAAAATAAATAAAAGACAAAGGATACATTACATGGATTATCATTGATGTCAAATGAGTTCAACAATGACAAAGGAAAATTAGTAACAGGGTTGATGACAAGGGAAAATCAGTAGCAGGGTTGATGAGAGAAAAAAGAGATCGATTTATTGATTCTTCGGCATGAAAGATAGAGCATGAATTAATCAATTAGATCATTGAGATTTGATGAATGTAATATGTTTCAGAATAACCTTGTTGCGGGTTTATCAATGATCGATCACTATAAGGATCGATAATAAATGAGACTTAAGTTTGTGCAGGCTTAGATGGTTTAGATTGTGGTAGGAGAAAATCCATGGTTGAAAGTTTATTTTGTAGGTTGGAGTTACATTTGAGATAACCCAACACTACCTAGTTTAATTCATCCTCATGATTGTAGATTGTGTGGTGAGGATATGAAGTTTTTGGAAATCTACAAATAATATGGATTTCGCTGATTTAATAGCGAGGAGGATAAAAAGGAAGTTGGGAGATGAAATCGAAAAATAATCACCTAGAAGGAGATCGAGATCAACAAACGACGTTTATCATGGAAGCAGATCAACGGTTGTCATCGATTTCACTGGGAGAACTAGCGTGAACAAATAATATTATGATGTTCACGAAATTTCTCTAAAATCCACTTCATCTTAATTGAAGTACACCATTGATTGATGGGGATCTTGATCCAACGTCGGTAAAAAAATTTCACTTGGTAAAGTGACCGGAGGTTAAAAAATTCTGATGATTGTGAAATTTCCATCAAATACGGTTTAATACATTTGGAGTCCATTGTTGATCTGACCAGATCTAGATTCGACGAACCTCAACGGATTTCACAGATTTAACTAGTAAGATAGTTAACATTGTGATGGGAGCAAAATTTCACTAAGAAATAATTTCCTGACAATGTGGATGGTCCAGATCAGTCAAGAAAAATTTGGAACCTGATCTTGATAGTATTGATGAGGTTGAATGATTTATGCAAAAAGAAAAAGTGAATTTCCACAAGCCACATGTCATCATGGATCAACGATTAGGATTGAACCCATTAAGAAATCAATGGTTCATAAGAAAAGAGGAAGGCAGAAAGTTGAAGGAGGAGAATCGTGAAAAGACTTTGGGAAATGTCATAGTCCTACTACCCAAAATCTGAAAGATCGACGGTCCAGAAGACATTCGTAAAAGATTGACACTGCAGAAAGGAGTCTACTAGCGAAATCTAGAAGGCGGTAAGATCAACTGTCAGGAAGAAATATGCAAAATATAGATGGTGCAGAAAGAATTCCATCAGCAGAATGCATAAGGAAGAAAGAGGAAGGTGAAAATAGGAAGGAGGATAGTTACAAAAGCAATGTATGAATTTTTGAGAACCCGCGATCTGGGGTATCAACTGTCAGGAACATATCCACGGTGCAAGTTCTATATGATTGTTGCAGAAAGAAAAATACAAAAATTGTGAAAAGACATTTTGAGAAATGCTGCACATCTGAAATCCACATCTTATCTTAGATCTAAGGTCAGGAAAAATCCTGGTATAAAATGGATGGCTCAGGGTGGTTGCAGAAATAGAGAAAGTAGAAGTTAATGACTGGAAGATTCATGAAGAGGAAGAATCAATGAAATGGTGGAATGGTGAAGATATGTGTCTATAGGAAACATGAAGGTATTTATTATCAGAATAATTGAAGGAAATAAATTTTCTCTGTGATTGTGAGCAACAGAGTCCAAGAAGTGAATGAAGTTCTAAATAAGACTAATAAAATTTAGTCTAGGGTGGTAGGGTGGCATTAGGGAAGGCTATAAGTTTGCAAAGGTTGTTGTAGAATCCTTGTCTGTTGTAGCAGACAGAAAACAAGGGTGTTGTAGCATCCTTGTTTGTTGTAGTAGGAAAAAAAGAGTGTTCGAGCATCCTTGTCTGTTGTAGCATACAAAAACACAGGGTGTTGTTGCATCCTTTCTGTAGCAACAGATAAAGCAATTTTGTAGATTCATTTTTTAATGAGTTTGAATTGGTGGTTTTTTTCTTTGAGCATTCCACAATAAAATTTGTGTTTCAACCTATTTGATTCATTTTGTGTTTTTATTTTAAAATAAAAAGACAATACTGATATACCCCCCTCTTAGTATTGTGGGATAATCCAACACTGTCACACCCACTACAACACACTCCATCCAGACCCTCTTGGCCCTTATTTTGTCGTATCACCTTCCCTCTTGGCCATCTTGATGAAGAAGAGAAATTCATCCACATTTGAAGGAAGCTTTTTGATGTTATACTAACCTAAGAAGGTGGGTGTTGAGGCCAAAAGAAAAATGTTGGGATTAGATGGGGCATGATGTCCTCCTTCCAAGCTAAATTTTCCATCATGATGAACCATATCATTGATTTTTATCTTTATTTTATGTTTTAATAGGTTTACTCCCCGTATTATAGATGACAAACCCTAAAATGCCATTAAAATCATTTTAAAGACAAATTTGGAAGATTAGACTAGAGAGGGGATAAGATATCCTTATTTATTTATAAATAAGGTGTCCTCCTCTCATTTGTAACCAAGATCATGGAATCAAATATGTGTAAATTTTTATCTCTTCTTGTGTACATGAGAAATTAAGTGGTTCCCACCTCCTTTATTAGCATTTCTAGGGTTTTTTAAGGATCAATTTTTATGTATGAGGTTTATTTACTATCTTTCAAGGGTATTGTAAGGTGGAAGGGTTCTTGAGGATTCTTCTCTTCTCCTTTTCTATCTCAATTGTGACAAGATCCTCTTGTCTTGCATTGTTGGAGGAATCCTAGGTAGGAAAAATTTATGGTTTTATGGACAATATCTTAGTCTTGTTGGTGTGAAATCCCTATCGAAGGGTTTCTCTCATTTTGGGCCTTAGTATCATGTTTTCCACAACAAGGTCAAATTATAACACAACATAGGGTTTATTATCCTTTCCCTAGCTCTTTCAAATATGGAATTGTCAATTCTTAGGAGAAATGCTAATCCCAATTTCTTGGTGCCTAGAGGAATAAGACCTAAGTCTATTTTTATCATCTCCATCATTTCAATTTTACAACATTCCTTGCATTTTATTGGGAAAAGTTAAGAAAATTAAAAAAAAAACCCAAAAAATAAAATATTTTTGAAAAATCTCAAAAATATTTATTTTTTGTCATTATACTTCCTCTGTGTTAACTTTACTTGAAAATTCCAAAATATTAACTTCTTTTATAAATTTAGATGTGTTGTTTATATTACTCAAAAACTCCATAAAATTTTAAGAAACTCTACAAAAAAATGTGTGTTGCAACTTGTAGAATCCCTAAAATAGGGTGGCATTGACCCTACGAGAGTGATTCCATTGTTGGAATGGGTTTGGGCATGTCTTGAAGATCATGCACCAAATATGGACTACATGACATATTAAGAAGCAGACTAAACTACATAAAAGGAGAATGTTTTTCAAGAGTTAGTTATATGTTTTTTCCACTTTGTAATAGGCCCAACCCCTATTGTGATGTATACATATCTAGTGGTTTCTTATGTTAAAGGAGGCTGTTTTTTTGTATATGAGTGGCTCATTAATATGCCCATGAGTCCTTGCTTTCGTTGTGTAATGTTGGGTTGTTGAACTTTGTAACAAAGTACTAATGCACACTATGTAGGGTATGTAAGACTGTCCCAATATGAATGAGAATGAGTAACCATGTTTCTAGGACTTTGCACTTATATAGTATATGATGAATGTTTATATTTAATGTGCATATAAATGATATATTATGTTGCTATAGTTGTTACACCTAAATATTGTCACCTTGCCTAATTCCCTGAATTTTATATGCCAAAACACCTTTTGGAGGAATTGTTTCTTGCTAGAATCCTAGTCCCAGGAGCTCTGACACGCCTTGTTTATTGAAGTAGGGCACCATACAATGATGATGCCTCTTGATATTTGACATAAAGCATCGGTGACACTCTTTTCCTTTGGGAAAATAGTGTCATACATCCCTAACACTTGTTGCTAGTGTACAAAGAGCATCGATGCTCACAAAAAGGAAAAAAATAGAACTTTCGGGAACCTTCTAGAAGAAATTCCTCATGGATCCTTATCCAAACCAATCATATTAGGTGGAACTCAAACCTCTAACCTATAGGGATGATCCATCACCTTCCTCCAAAATAATCTCAACTCATTTGATCTCCCTTTGTCATATATAAGCAAGCTCTCCCTCATGGATGGAGGAGAACCAGAAAAGTACCTTTATATTGTTGGAATTACTCTAGGTATGAGAGGAAAAGAATTTGGATATTGAGCAAGAGGCTTGTATATTTTGTGGATAAAAATGTTTGTGGAGATAAGAACAACACGGAATCTTGGTTGTAATCCTTCCATCTATTTCATTAATTCAATATGTTTTCCCTTTCCCAAAAACATTGTGTAATTTGTTGTTTATGATCCATTGTTTATTATCTTTCTCTGAACAGTCATTGGTATAGATTAGCTTGATTATATTGTATGTTTCCATATGATTTGTTATTTATGAGCCATGCAGGTGCTTTAAACATCAAGTGAGAAAAGGATATCCATCTTAAAAGGACACCCTTTAGAGACAAGGTAATGTTTCAATATAGTCAAGTAATTTTTCCAAATCTAGGGAAAGAATTTCATAATTGTTTCTGCTTTGTTCTAGATCTAACCCATTTAGACTAGGGAAACGGTTCATCCACGCACCTATCGAGTTATTGTACTAACAAAATTGGTGAATCCATTGGGTAACAATTAGATCTATTCATTTTATTCATTAGATTTCTTTGCTTTTCATTGCAAAATCTCAATTTTTTATTTTTCTCATTTAAGGTGTGAAATTCATCTTATGTATGTTCCAATTTTCCTCTTTAGGTTAGTATCCACCCACATAAAATTCTAGATTATTCAGTTATTATTTATTTTGAATTTTTTCACTTTTTTTTGGATCCTTGGATGTGCTGATGTACCTAGTTCATTTATACAGTGCACTGAGTATTCTCTTATAACACATATTTCATTAAATTTGGAATTATACAAGGGATCTATAATTTAGAACTTCAACAAGATTGAGTTTTCAAAAATTGAAAAACCAAAAAATTACTTAATTCACTCATTTCAATCTTTATATTCACCATTTTTTTATAATATTATCAATATAAGCTATATAAAATCAAATTTATAT
>LPNX010629781.1:12498-33058 GCA_001517045.1 Pseudotsuga menziesii
AGAATATAGCAAAATTTGTAGAAAAGGTCCAACACACTTCCAGGTATATTGAGGGAAATACATACAATTGGTACAAGTGGTGGAAACGATCAATCTTTTCATATAACTAGGATACTTCCAAAAATAAATTTTTAAAAAGATTCCAAGGTATTCTAGATGACATTTTCTCTCAATTTACTCACTTGATTATGACAAAAATCCTAATGTGGATCAGTCCATGTATGAATTGGAAGCACTAACCATGTGAGTACATGGGCTATCAAAAAATAAACTAGACCAACCCTATGTAGGAAGGCTAAAGCCACACATCCAAAATGAGTTAAAAATGGATTAATTTTTATCCATGGAAAAAGTAAGGCTTAAGGAAAGAGTTGTAGAAGCCAAACTTGAAAAGTAATTACAATGGCGTTGCCCTCAAATTTTCGAGTGCATAGGAGCGTGGTAGGCCTCTATCGGTAACTGTACGCCAATATCTAAATGATATTGTTAGGATTGCATAAAATCATCAGGAATAAGCATCCCACCATTGATCGTTGTATTTTTTCTACAAATCTATGATAAGTTGATGGTGATTAGGATGGATACATTGAGCTTCTCCAATTGAGAGCAATTTCAAGCAGCATGATAAGTTGCATTTGTTGTATTTTATATTAGTTGTATTCTCTATTTCTCTCTTGGATTCCTTCATCACATCCTTGAGTTATTGTAGCAGATGTATTTAACTCTCAACATTATCATATTTTTGGGTCATATGTCTACAAATCTATGATTGTTCTTACTACTCCATTTAATTTAGCATTTTCCAGCCATGGCATCCACATGCTACAAGTATAAAAAAGTACCACAAATTTATATTGAGATTATTATTGACAAAAAATGGTATAAACCTTGTAAATAAGAGAATTCTCCGACAAATATACCGTGTGAGAATGGAGCATGCATTAACAATAACTGCATAATTGACAATACAAATACTTTAAAGCTCAAGTTTTGTAAGGATAAAGTGCATGTTGGATTGTTCCATAATGCCTATTAAAGTTTGAGGAGGATTTGATGAAGCCAATAGAGCTATCTCATGTTTCAAGAATATCAAGTTCTCTCCAAGCCTTAGAGGAACTACAACCATTATTTCAAATCCTACATTTACCTCAAATAGAATCCTCCCGTATGTTAAGAGGGAAGTAATGGGAATAACATATGGAATGTTGGGGATATTAGTGGGATTGGAAGATGTAGAGGATATATGGAATGATATAGAGCTTGGTATTGATGTTGTTGTCAATGCCATTAAACTATTTATTCATCTTTGTTATTCATTATTAAGGCATGGATTACTTTATTTTGGTCTAATTTTGCTATTTCTAGGAATTGGTAACATAACATTTGGTATCAAAGCTCTTTCCTCCTAATTGTTTTCTTCAAAACGAGCCATCTAGGAATTTTCTCTATAAGTTTTTTTCTACGAGGATTTAGATAGCGAGATAAAAAAACTAAACTCTAAAATAAACCTATATATTTGATCCAAAATTCAGGTCCTTAGACATTACAACTTCAGAAATAATATCACTTAAAGCTAGGATGTTTTACTAGTCCAAAAAATAGTCTAAAACAGGTGTTCTCGGAAAAAGGTCATATCTAGGGATTTGATATCCAAATTAAGTGATACTTATTGAATCATAAAGAAGACATACCAAGATGTATTTGGTAGTATTTTCATCCTTAGATACAAAATATTAGACACATGGAATATCGTACAATTTCTCTCTTCTGAAATGACAAAAAATAAGAACTTTTGGGAGATTTGCAATAATGTTTTATTTGCAAATCCAATTTAGGTCATATTTGTAGCATGAAAAAGAGGACACTCCGCATTACCACATGAAAAATTTATACATAGAGGATTTGAATTCACATATTTAACTTAACTCCAAGTTGGCCACTAAACAATCTCCCAATTAGGGTTTGAAAAAGGTACACCATTTTCAATTTGAATAACTTTGAGGAGAAGGATCTATTTTGGTGAACCCTAGGGTTTGATATCTATTTATATTGTACAAAATGTCTCCCAATTTAAGTGAAGAAAATCAAAATCCACTCAAACAACCATAGGATTCATCCTTGACATACGATGAAAGTGAAAACATATATTTTAGGGTCTCCAAATTGGAAGATATGATTAAAAGGATGGATACTATAAATGGTCTCAAGCAGATGGAAAGTAAATAATATGTTCAAGGATTGAAGGAACTAATAAATATTAGTTTTATTCCTCATTCATCTACTTTAGAAGATGATAAAGAGTAAAAAGGGAACTTATTCTAGTAATGTATTGCGGAAACTGGAAAATAATTGGAGAACAAGAAGTTGGAGACCCATAAATTCAATGATTCACTCTATCATCATGGTTTCAAATCAGTTCCAGGGAGCTACTATATTCCTGAAAATGACATGAAAAAGCTTGATGGAAATGATCCAATAAATTGTATCTTCCAGATGGAGCAATTATTTGATCTGCACCAGGTGTCAACCTTGCAAAAAGTAACTATTGTATCCTTATAATTAAAGCTTGATCAATTTGTATTGTATAAATGGATTTGTAACCATGAAAAGGAATCCTTTATCTCTTGGCTAATATTCATAGAATAATTAATTTCACATTACAGGGATATAAATAACAAAACCTTCCTTAGCGAGTTGTTAAATCGCAAACTAAAAGGTTTAGTTATAGAGCACATCAAGCAGTTTCAAAAGCTAAGTCTCCAAGTGAAGAATATTGCATAAGATAATTTGTTGGATATCTTTATTGGAACCTTGAAGGATAAAATTCAACATGAGGTGCATATCTTCCAACCACCATCCTTGGAGAAGGATTTGATGATGACAAGGAAGGTTGAAAGTAAAAATATGGTTGTGGCCACTAGAAATACCACTTCCAATACATACAGAGAGAATGGTGCTCCTTCTTGTAACCCACGTCAAAGGTTAATACCTCAACAACTAGAGGAAAGAAGAGAGAAAGTTCTACTCTTCAATTGTGAAAAAAAGTATAATAAGGGACACAAGTATGGAGAAAATAAATTATTCTACATAGAATGTAAAGAGGAATAACAAAAAGCACAAGATACACCGCAAGGGGATAAACTAGAAGTGATTACTACCACCATATCTTATCATACTTTTGTTGAAATTAGCACTCCTCAAAATGTCAAGATCAAAGGATATATTAATAATAAAAGGGTAACAGTGTTTATTGATTTTGGTAGTACTCATAATTTCATTCCTTGTAAAGCAACCAAAAATCTCAGTTGGTTTGTATATTCAACACCAGAATTTCAAGTAATGATTGCAGATGGAGGAACAATCAATAGCTCAAGGAAATGCCATAATATCAATATTAATATGGGGCAATATGTATTTAATAGTCCCACGATTTCTATCTTAATGGGTGGTGTTGTCAAGGAAATGCCATAATATCAATATTAATATGGGGGAATATGTATTTAATAGTCCCATGATTTCTATCTTAATGGGTGGTGTTGATGTTGTATTATGGGTTCATTGGTTATTGGGAACGATGGATTTTAATTTTCATAAGCTTTTCATGAAATTTTCCTAGGGAGGAAAATAACTTGGGTTAAATCGTATCACAAGGAAATCAAGCAGGGTAATAAACTCTAATGGTATGAAAAAATTGTTAAAGAAATGATAACAAGCTGTAATTGCATAGTTATGCTCACAAGATGTTCAAACATATAAGGCTCCTACTTCTCAAGATTTCCAAAGGGTCCTTAATAATCCTTCAAAGGTATTTGAAGATATTTCAATAAGTATTCCACCTGTTCAAGATATGGATCATGCTATTCACTTAATTCTAGGAAGAGTTCCTTCTAGCATTAAACCTTACAGATACCCATATTTCCAAAAGAATGAAACAGAGCATATCATTTAAGTAGTGGCAGGAAAATATACAGTTCAAGCAGTGGTATATTGCATAGAGCACCAACAAGCAATTTTCCAAATATTAAAGATGTCAAAAAACATGATGAAATGACACGCAGATCAATGTCATCATCAAAGGAGTTTTGAAGAAGGTAAAACCGTATTGGAACCTAATCAAATAATCGAAAAAAAGGACCAAACCACTATAAAATCAAGCTATTATTGAGAACATCATCAAGTAGAAGAACCAACCAGTTTCATATTCGACATGGGAAGACGTGTCTTTCATATAAATGCATCCACAATTACCCAAGCATTGAGGACAACACTTGTGTGAAGGGGAGGGTCATGTTAAGCCATAAATGTTGGCCACATTTCCCCTATAGAGTGGCACATTACCCCTATATTGTAATGTATTACATATTATTATGTCGGCTTGGGTCCATTAGAGGGTCTATTAGTTGTTATTGTGCATCTTGGTCTTCTATTTATATGAAGGAGATATTTTCATTTTAATCATCATTGTATCTTGTATTTTATTATGTACTTAGTAAATTGTGTAAGAAGGTTCCTCCCTCGAAGACGATTGATATTCATCTATGTTCTTCATTATTATGATGTGGATTACTTTTTTCTTGTCTATTTCTATTATTTTTATGCTATTTTGTGGACTTGGTTACATAACACTATTCTTATGGTTTCATGATGAACATCAATGGAAAAACAAAGAAGGTTCAAACTTGTAGTTTCCTTGTGCCCTAATAATTCCTTGCAATTTAGAATGAAAGAAACATAAAGTTCATAATCCTTTTTGCTAAAATGGATATTCGATATTCAAGTCGTGAGAATCAAAGTTTCAAGGAGTTACAAAAAACCAAGTGGATCTTTATTGAAAAATCACTAAGTTTTGTAGATGTGTACATTACAAATATTATTTTTCTATACTACAATACAATAAGAAGCTAACGGTTGGCTATATGTTTTTATGCTATCAAGGTTTATGGAGTGATGATGTATTCACTGCCCCTTCCCTAAAGCTGTAAGATGAAACTAGAATCCATATTGATGATGTTGTATGTTATGGTCAGTATTTTAGCATTAGAGATGATTCCCTACCAAACAACCCTTTGGAAAGAGGGAAACAATTATTTCATGAGACATGAGACATTGGAGCTCAGAGACATAAATTTATATTATAGCTTGGGTTTTAAGGCTAAGATAGAAATTTTCCAGTTTTTTAATGAGTCTCTTGCTTGAGTGTGCTCTAAAAGAGCTTAAGAAAGAACAAGTGTAGGTTACTACATGGATGGAATGGGTGGACTATTCATGCAAGGTATTGCATAGAATACAGAGAGTGTATAGAAGGAAGGTATACATACTATACTCAATGGAAAATGGGGTCCCCCATGGGATTCTTATTATGTGTAGGGAGTATCACTTATAATAAACTATCTCATTTTTTCTCACTGTAACTATGGTATAAGACCATGTTTTACTTTATTAATTAATTTATTAGGGTTGAATTAATATATATTTATTCTACTTATAATTTACACAATTCTTCTTTATATTTCTATCATTCTAGTTATAAATGTGGAAATGAAGCATCAATTACATGAAGTTCCTCCATCATCCCTTCAAATCCATAAATTTTCATCATCACTTTTAGAGTAGGATTTTATTTTAATTGTTGTTCATTTATTGGAATTATTTGAATTACTTTTACACATTCATATAGGTTAAGTTTTATCTCTTATATTTTCATTATCAAATTGAAATGTACTTAACATTTTACTACTTACAAATAAGTGCTACAAAATTATTTCTGGAATATGATTATGCAAGTAAATAGTAAATGAATATGGAGAACCACTTAACCATGTCAATTGTAGCATCTTGATTGCACATAGTAGCTAGGTGCTAGTATGGAGGAGATGTTGTCACATAAATTAAGACATTGGGGTTCCCGCATGAAGCTGCTACCCAATTATGATGCAATGGGAGCTCGCAAGCGGGCTAAATTAACAACCCGCATGCACTGCATAGATGCGTGCATGCCCTTCCGCTTTGGACTAATGAACCTCCACAATGGATTGCCAGCGTGGGAAATACGCACACTCCTGTGGACGTGCACAAGTATTTGGACGCGCACATGTGTTGGGAGCCATAGCAAATAGGGACGCGCATGCATCCCTGTTTATTAAAAAAAAAAGTAGTGCGTATTGTTTTTTGCAACCCGCGAGCGTGCAAGGAGGAGCCAACGATCCCAAGGAAATGAATTCGACCCCCAAGAATCCCAATCAACTTGTGCAAATCACCTAAAATGATGCTAGAGTAAGGTAAATAGAGTAGGAATGCAATTTTTTTTGTTTATTTCATTTTTTTATTGTTTTTAAAATAAAATACAAAATTAAAAAATAATTGAAAATCAATTGAAATGGGCAAAATTTGATACCGCAGGTACAAATTACCTAACCACAATGACCAATACCAATGAACCAACTGAAGAAATGAATGAAACAAACCAAATAGAGGACCTAAACCCCGAATTAAATGAATAAAAACCTGAATTAAATGAAGAAAACCCTGAATTAAATGAAGAAGAGAACCCTGAATTAAATGAAGAAAACCTTGAATTAAATGAAGAAGAAAACCCCGAAGATGAATTGCAAAGGGATTTAAACCAATTAATAATTTTGAGTGATGAATTAAAGAACATGAGGGAACCCTCTTGGGTTTCCCTTGTCACATCAATACAAAACATTATAGAATCTATCAACATTTCTCATAGTGAGATAACCAGTTTGGGCGAATATAGGGATCGAATGAGAGAGCATTATAGCACTGGTATATACAAAGAGGATATTAAAAACCTGAATATGAAAAAATCCCAACTATGGAGCAAATTTATAGATCCTAGAATAGGACAACCTCTAGATGTGAGGAAGAGGCGATTTTGCATGGACTGGTGTAATTACCATCCATGGAGAGAAAACTAGAGGAAGAGATGGTTCATGGTATTCGACAAGCCTCCATGCAACAATGTTGAGGCCCCACAGTATTTTCTCAGGAAACTATGGGATGATTTTGTGTTAGGATTCCATGTGAAATACTTTGACATCACTAAGTTCCATGGTATCAGTTTTGGCTCAGCCCAAGATCGACCTCACGCCTATCGAAACCCACTCAGAGGACCTACTGCACCTAGGCGAGAGCCAAACCAGCCTACTAAACCCCCTGGGTTAGGTAGTGGGATAGATGAGATCCATGAGTATGTCATACATGCCACACATCACCTAGTTCTCAGGCATACCAAATTTGTGGCTATGTCCTCGCAGAGCGAGCAGGACCCCCCCCCCCCCGAGAGACACACTTCTGCATGGTCTACTGGTGGTGGGCGAGGGAGAGAAGATATAGGTGGTAGCTAGGTGGATCCATCTATATTGATGAGACTAGTGCCAAATCATTGTTCTTGTTGTGGGCATCCATGCTGGGTTCCCGTGAAGGAGCATGGCACAGAGAGCTACCTACACCAGGTTAGTCATTGTTTTATTTAATGTCATAATTTTTAATAAATTTAACTTAGAATCAGATGTTGATGACTTGATTTTTTTTAATGTACAACTATTTAGTGCCGAGTCTCCAACACAGAGGTGGGAGGACGCTGGTTCCTTCAACCTAGATGGAGCCATGGAAGCTGCAGAGGACATCACAGCACCATACACACATGTAGTTTTCATTCAGTAATTAAATTTAATGTTAGTAGTAATTGGATGTCAATCATCGCATATTTATTTAAATTGCCAGCCCATATTTAGTTAATATTTACTAATTTAATCTAAATATTTTTTTGCAAATGAAAAGGTGTCCACAGGATTGAGTGACTAGCCATCCTCACCAAGGATCAGCAGATCCCCTCGTGAGCAGGTATCTTGTAATAAATTATAAATTTAATTTCAGTTTTGATGGCTTAGATTCATATAGTTATATTTTTTATATACTAATACAAAATGACATGAATATGTATGGAGGTCCCACCACATAGGCACGTCAGTGTCACTATATTTCCACCAACTGCCTTTTTCCCACCATATATGCCAGGTGTAGCCCCTGGCATACCTGTCCCTTTCCCTGCATCCCTCCCCACCCCGTTCCATCCATCCCTTACCTCCCACCCACCACCAAACTTCCATCTAGATCCCCCTGCCCTGACCCACCCATACACCCCATCCCTTGCAGTTTCCCATGTTTCCACCCTCCCCCCTTAGACCACATTACACCATCCATCCACATTCACCCATCCCTCCACCCCATCCCAGACCTCATCCCCCTCCTCCATATTTCCCCACCACCCTCATTTCCTCTTCCAGGGTGGCTCGTTCCATTCTATAGCTAGTTGGAATTTATCACCATACATCACCACTTCGCCCAATCCAGTCCACACCCTCTCCCTCCGTGCCCCCTAGTGTTGTAGCCAACATCGATGTGGCTACATCCTTTGCTATGACATCCACCCTAGCATCAGAGCAGATTGTAGATCCCATTTCTCCACTTGCCACCCCTGAGAAGCAGTCAATTTCTCCACCTACCACCCCTGAGGAGTAGTCGATTGCTCCACCTGCCACCCCCGAGGAGCAGTCGATTGCTCCACCTACCAGCCCCTAGGACTAGCCTGTTGTGTTCACGATGAGATTGATTAGCTTATGAAAATATCATTCAATATTAATGAAAATTAACATAGCAGTAAATTGTATGAGTTATCTTACTGTTTAAATGTTCTGGGGTGGCATTGCTGAGAGACTTGGATAACGGAGGAGGGTGGCCCCCTCACCACTTACGGTCTCGTCTCAGGTGATCTATTTAAAATTTGAAAACATAATTTTGATATTTAAATTGTGTTTTATACTTGTATAATTTCCTGTAAGAGTTGACATTTGCTTGTTGTCATTTCAGAGCCCAAGGGGAGGTGGTCGAAGTAGCCGGGAGAACTGAGCTTCCTCTAGCTCGAAGAAGAGGAAGATCGATTTTGGAGTTGGACCTGGGAGCTCCAAGGGTGGGAAGGAGGATTGAAAGAGCCTCCTATGTACACTAGCCATGATGTGGCATTTTGGCATGAGTTGCCATATTTTGTATAGGGCACGAGTTGCCATGTTTTGTATACGACACGAGTTGCCATATTTTGTATAGGGCACGATTTGCCATATTTTCTATATGGCACGAGTTGCCATATTTTGTATATGATTGGATATTTTTGTATATTAATATATCATTTTGTACTTCATTACAGTAGTAGTTTGCAATTGATGTGCTTGCAATACTTATTGTTGACAAAGCAATAAAGTCTGTAATTTCATAATAAAATGCATAAAAAATTAATACTGTAGGTTAGTTAACAAAAAAATACACAAATTCATAAAAATACAGTGTTATTCATTGTCCATATTGCAATAGAAATAACTTGTCTACCTTTGGTATTTACATAGTAATTCTAACCTTTGGCCTTCTACTCCATTTTCTATCCTTGACTAACCCTAGGACTGTCTGTCAAACTAGACTGTAATAATACCTATTAGGCAGCCATCAGACACACCTAAACCATTCTATTCTAGCCTAACCCTTGCTAAAAAAATTGCCCTAGATTTCTACCTTTCCCTCTCTATAAATCAAGGCTTATTCCTTTCATTTCCACACTACTTAGACTCCCACGACTCTCCCTATATCTCTGACTGTAATATCCATTTTGGACAGCCCTAGAACACCACTAACTCATCCTAGTATTCCCTAACATATTCACTATAACATCCTATTTAGGGCAGCCCTAATAGCCTTCTTAGCCACCTATCATATCCTAAGGTCACTTTCTTGCCTTCCTATCTTACCCACTCACTAACGCCTCACCTCAAATTTGTCCATAACCCAATTTAAAGTGGCACAAAGACACCCTAAAGGGACTGTATATAAACAATCATTCCCAGCCATACTTAATAAAATTTGACAGTGCTATATAAACATCCATAACTTGGAAAAATACTAGAAAAGTCCTTGAATTGCTTGCAAGTCATTGTGTCATCAAAAGCCAAGTGAATATGCTTCTTATCATTCCTACTTGACTGGAAATTACATCTTGGACTGTCATTAGACATTTTACTTGACTGAAAATTACATCTTGGACTGTCATAAGACATTTTACTTGACTAGAAATTACATCTTTGGCTATCATAAGACATTTTACTTGACTAGAATTTGATTTGGTTTAATAGTCCCATTGGCTTGGAAACTTCTCACTTATAAAATTGTTTATCATTTATGTTTAATTAAAAATATTGTACCTTTGTCCTAGTGTTGAATCCTAGAAATTCACAAGAAACAACAACAAGGGATTATCGCCAGTCAATGTTCCCAACTAGCCCGTGACTGTTTGGTATGGGGAATCCGTCTGGTTTGCGGTCCAGCTACCGTAGGGCAAGTAACAAAAATTAAGGGTTTTACCGATTGCGGCCCGGTCCACCGTGTATATTTGTTTTGTATTTTAACTTTAAGTATGATATGCAAGTGCCTATCTAACATGCAGATTGATAAAGAATATGAGGAGCGGTCACAATGTGATGCACAGGTTCTTACCTCTTGTCTTAGACTCTCTCGCATCTAAATCACACACAACAGAAAACAAGACTAACTAAGTTGTTGCTAGGGAAATATGTTAAGATAAATCACAGATAGTTGTTCTTAGAATCAAAACACATAAACATGAATAGAGATATGCACAACAAGATAACTCGTCATTTGTTAAAACATTCATTACCCATAGTGGAAATTATCATAAAATAAACTAGAGAACATTCATACAAGAACATAGGTTCAGAAAGTTAGAACGATCTCACAGTTAATGAAACATGGCTGAAAACAAAATAGTTCCCCTTCAACATTGTTCATTTCACCACATTTGAACATTCCACACAACACTTTCTCCAATGGGAAAAAAATGTAATTATATTATTGCAAAACGAAATAGTTCCTCTTACAACAAGTTTTTCACAAGTCTCACTGGAAAAAAGCCCCCTTTCTTCCCTCTATCTTTCATATATTTATACAAAAACTAGCTCCCAACCTTTGGGTTTCCCACCAATTGTTTTAATCTCATAGTTTTTTCATTTTGCGAATGCTCATGATTCAAACGTTACATTTCAGATAAACACTTTTATAAAAATGGGACTGGTTTGGTAACTGATGAACTTCCCAAGCCTGAACCTTTGCTCTTCAATGATTTCACTCTACAACTCTTTGGTCCGTTTGAGACCTTCATTATTTTCTTTTCCTCGAGCAACAACTCTGCTTCTTTATGCTTTAGCATGCTTTGTCCTCCAGCTGCATTTTCTTTGCCACAGTAATCTTCAAATGGATATGAGAAAATTTCCTATGTCTCCCTGCGATCAAAATAAAACTCATTATTTATCCAAACTACTTTCAATAAAACATAAACCATAATACCAATAAAATGAGTATTGAAAGTAAAACCCGGGATTGAGGTTTCAATGTGAAAATCTCAACTTGATAAAAACAAAGCACATTTCTTCATTCATGAAACCAGTTACAAGCTCATAATAATAGCGAGAAAACGATCAGGAAACAGGCATATAAAAACCCCATTGGCGAATCAGAACACTTGGCATCGATCGGTTAGTCTACTCTAGAGCCGCAATGGTGGGTGACCCATGGTCTAGGGGTTCGGGAGCACAAACCAAAGTTGGCGAGATAAAATGTCGGAGGTCAAATCTACTACAACATCGGAAAATTAGTACGCTACATAGCCGCAACGGAGGAAGTTATACAATCCGAAAAGTCCGCAGAATAATCAACATAAGAGAAAAATAGAACAAAAAAATCAGCAAAAGGAAAAGCAGTGTGGCAGACGGTTAGTCTATTTTGGAGCCACAACGATGGAACACAATAAGCTCATGGCCCCCAATCAGAGTCAAAACCTTCCGAAAAAACATCGTAAAGCAAGATTTTGAAACAATAAAATGCGTGATCGGTGAAAGATTTTAATCATCGGCGCAATCTCTAATTGTCCTCCGAAATAGCGGCAACTAAAATTCCATTTTAAACCTCGGCCAAACTTCGACAATGATAAAAAATCATGAAACCTACTAAGTTCTATAGTCCAAAGCATTTTCAGACCCAAACATATTCCCGAAAAGCAAGAAAAAATTGGCCTCAAACAATCCAAACATGTAGCAGAGTGGAGACAAAACGATCTTCAACAAAATCAACAAGGAGGGTCCAAAATGTTTATAAATTTGGGAATCGTTGCAGCTGCAACAATTGGTGGCTAACTGGTGAACCCAGATCTTTGAACAAACTCCTCCTTAAGTAACAGACTGTTTAGCAGTAAAACCGACATGTTGAATTCTTCTAGATGTCTGGGTTCCCATAATGGCGAATATATATACTTTTAATCATTGATGATAGTCCAATTTTAGGAAATGGAACCCAAAATATCAAAGTCAAGATAACGTTTTTGAGGCTAGGTAGATGAATTTCATTTTACCTCTGTCTTTGGATGGCTTCCATCTTAGACACCACAGGATTGTAACACATGGTAAACAGAAATATTCATTTGTTCCCCATTCCCATGCCATTTGACACTTTTGTGTGTTTGTGGACTTTTTGTCCTTTTGAGTCCTCCTCATGCCTTTCTTTCTGAATTTTATTCAGGCTCTTATATCCATAGTGTCCTTTTGTGTGAGAGATGCATTTAATTTTCAGCTCACAGACAGAGAATAACTTTAGGCAATCTGTACTCATATGATTCAGTACTTTGTTTCGATAAATATTGCTTTCTTAGGAGTTTTGACTCTTATTATCCTTTTACCTTTCAATTCTCGGCATGGGATCATTTAGATATAATATATTGTTTACCCTGCTCCCTTTCCATGGGTATTTTGCTGTCACCCCCTCAGACATTTTTAGATGTGAAATGGATGAAGTCTCGAAATAGTATTCCATAATTTTTGATCTTGAGTTATTTTACAGGGATTACGCTGGACTTCAATGTGTTCATAGCCATTTAGGAAAACTACTTACTAGAAGAAATTCCATCAGATTCAAGCAATAAGATATAGTCTAATACCCAAGAATCTCAATTTATCCAAGGCTCTGATGCTTTCCATGCAACCAAAATTTTGCCTCTTTTATTGAAAGTAAAAGAAAACTAAACTAAACAAAAATGGAATGGAACAAATCAAAGTGGAAAAACAAATCAATTTATTTATGTACAAAACAAAAATAAAAACAAAAAATCAAGAAAAATAAGGTTTAAGAACTAAACCATTTACTGGTAAGTTCTCCTCCCATCCCTGTAAATCTTGCAATCTATAGCTTGAGGGGCCAAGTTTTGCTGCAATCTAGAAAGGGCCTACCCATAACTGTTGAAACTTTGTGTGCTTTCCCTTCTCATCATGTGGGTTATCCCACTTAAGAACCAAATCTCCCACTTCAAATTCTTTTGTTCCATCTTTGTGCTTATCAAACCACCTCTTCACTACCTCCTGTTGTTGTTTAAAACGTTCTCTGGCTTTGGATCTAGACTCCTCCGCCTTCAAGAGATTATGGATTCTTATTTGCAAGACTTCATTTTCTGAGCCTCTTGACTCTTGATCTATTATGGAAGAGGGTAGGATAATATTAGGGGGAAAAATGGCCTCTTTTCCATAAACAAGGGTATATGGGGACACGCCTAAGGAAGTCTTGGGGGTGACCCTATCAGCCCAAAGAGAATTTGGTAATGCTGAATGCCAACTTCTCTGGTTTTCTATCATAGTCTTTTCTAAGATTCTAATCAGATTTTTGTTTGTAGATTCTGCCAAACCATTTCCTTGTGGATAATAATTTGTAGAATAATGCAACTTAATTCCTTTTTCATGAGCAAATGCAGTTAATCTAATAGAGGAAAAATAAGTAGCATCATCGAAAACTAGAGAAATTGGAACCCCAAACTTGGTCATAATATGATCTTGCAAGAAGTCCATGACCACATCTTCATTCACTTTACACAATGGAATGGATTTGACCTATCGAGTGAAGTAATCGGTTGCCATCAGAATATACTTGTGTTGCAAGGAAGAATTTGGCTTTATCTCTCCAATGATATCCATTCCCCATTGCTCAAACGGTTTTGTTATCATCATAGCCTTTAATGGTCCTACTGCTTTAGCTTGTCTTCCACCACACCTTTGGCAGATGTCATACTTTCTAACATGGGCATGTGCATCCTTGAACAATGTGGGCCAATAGTATCCAGCTCTGAGAATTTTATGGGCTGTTGTATCTCCGGAAAAATGCCCTCTAGCAGGCCCATCATGTAACTCTATCACGACCTTCCTTGTATCTTCTTTCTCTAAGCATCTAAGAAGAACTCCATCATAATTCTTCCTGAATAATATTCCTTGAATAATATGATATGATGCTGATTTAAGATGTAGTGCTCTTCTTTGCTTAGAATTCCAATGTTTCGGTAACAATCCCTCCTGAAGATAATGCACAAGGTCTCAATACCAGGAGTCTAGAGCTATGAAAAGAGGA
The DNA here is from genome assembly GCA_001517045.1 of Pseudotsuga menziesii. NCBI lineage: Eukaryota > Viridiplantae > Streptophyta > Pinopsida > Pinales > Pinaceae > Pseudotsuga > Pseudotsuga menziesii. The sequence goes on from LPNX010629781.1 coordinate 27,019, forward strand.
CATACATCCATCAAATGTAACTCAGCTTCATCTTCCCAGTTATTTTCTTCATTGTATTTACTTTCAGTCATTAGTTTGCACAATCCTTACCCTTTAACTATGGAGGTTGGCTTGAATTTGAGGTCATACTCCTATAAAGCTGTTACCCAGCTGCCTCTTCTTTCTAATAATTCTTTTTGTACAAAAAGAGACCTCACCGCTGGGTGTGGAACTATTACCCTTGTCTAGTTCTTAAGTATATATGGCATGGATTGTTTTACTGCTTTGAAGACTACGTAAGCTTGTTTATCCACAGTTAGGTAATTCAATTCGACCCCCTGTAGACCAGTACTCATAAATGATATGGGGACCTCATCTCCCCCATCTTCCTTCTGGGTAAGCACCGCTGCTAGTGAATCGTCAGATGTGGAAGTTTTAGACCCGTCAAAGAAAAGTGTCCAAAAATCGCCTATCACTACTGTACATGAATCAACATCTACATCTACAGCTAAGTCTACTATTTTACAATCAATTTCATCAATCTGTGAAAACCAAAGGAGATCAGACTGAGTATCTGATGTACCACTGGCTTCTTTTGCTTGATAGTTTCCTGGTTCTAGCTCAATGAAGTAATTTCCCAAAACAAAATTCACTGGTTCATTCTTACCTTCTAACGGAGTGACATAGTGTTTCATGTGGGGCTCTCTTAAAACTTTAATTTGATTTGGGATTCCTTTATAAGGTAGCCACAGATGTGACCAGTCTGAAGCAAAATATCCATTCAGCTTTGCCAACCAATCTCTACTCAAAACAAGGCCATAAGCCCCAGGTATGTTTGCTACTACAATATCAATGAATTGACATACCTTATCATTTGAAGATAAGCGAATGAGAACATCCTCCATTTCCCCAATTACCTTCACATTTGTTCCATCCAATTGAATGACCTTCTAGGTAGATGGTTTAGGTTGTCCATTTATCTTTTTGCAGACCGACAGTGGCATAACATTTACTGATGCCCCTAAGTCTACTAGATAGTTGTGCACATTGTGGTTGAAAATTTCAAAAGTAAGGAGAAAAGGTGGAGTCTTGCATTTAGGCTTACCTCCCACACTTGCTTCACCAATTTCTTCTTATTGGGGCTGATTATCAATGGGAAGCTTCTCCTCTGATATTTCAAGTGATTTCAATAACTTTTCTTTCTCCTGCGGCACATTACACATCTCAAATAATGAGATATTTTCCTTTACCTTTTTTATATCCTCCACGATTTCATAATCCATCTTATGTTCTGTGAGATTCGTTTTCACATTATTGATCTTCTCTTCAATGCGCTTAGTAGGCATGTTGATTTGTTTCAGATTTTGACTTGTAATGGTAAACTCCGGAATTTTATTAGATGAGGTTTTTTTTTTAAATTTCTTTTAATTCTTTTGAAGTCTCTTAATATTTGGGAGCATAAGACTTTTTTCTTTAATCAACCCTTGACTTCTCGACATCACATTCGTTTCCAAGATATCTTCATGTCTAGGATCCTTTTCTTCTTTGGTATCAAACAATGATAAATAGTCCCATAAAACCATGGCATCATCCTCTTGTTTTTATGTTAATTTATTGTTATCCTTTCCCTCTTCATCATTATCCTCAGTTAATTTGGAATCCAATAGCTGATTCATCACCAATGTCATTGAATTTATCCATTGAGGAAAATTCTTTTCAGAATGGGTTTGTTGGTGGAAAGTGAAAAAGTTATCCATCCCTACCTCTGTTAAGTTCATCAATGCGGGACTGTGTGGAGGGGTTTGGGATTGATTGTTTTCCTCTTTTTTCTTGTAATAAGGCTTATAGAACTTCTGGGCTTCCTTTTAATTTTCCAAGTCTATTATTCTATCAGAGAGCTTCTGCATCATCTTTGCCATTCCTTCGAAATCATGTGATTGTTCCTCTTTAGGCTTATTAAATAAAAAAGCTTTCCTCCCAACATTTTTTTCTCCTGACTGCTCAGGATAATCTTCGATGCTTTCCTTTTCAGCCTCTACTCTCTCCGCTTCTTCATAAGTCTCTGCTAGCGTAGGTTTGGCTTTCATTTTGGTAAACATGGCCAAATCGGGCCCTAGAGCTGAAGTATAATACTCAATCAGAACTTTATCCGAGGGCTTATCAATTTTAGAATAATTATTAAGATAAGTTGCAAATATTTGGGTAAAACTATGCACCTTTTCTTTTCTTTCTTTCTTTAAACTGCACAGCCCTTTCATGAGAGCTGCATGATTTTTTTGGGTTGCATATTTTCTTCTAAATATCCTTTCAAAGGTATCGCAATCTGGGATTGAATTAGCATGCAGAACAAAATACCATGAAGCTGCTGCTCCTTTAAGGGTACGTGGAAAAAGTCTGTAGACTACGTCTTCGTGTTCTCCAGCCTTTAACCCTTCTATGTCCAAATAGAAACTTTGCAAATGGTCATCTATAAAAATATTCTCATTTGGGTCAAACTTGGGAAGTATATTCTCAAAAACCTGAGGTAAGTCATGCAACGGAGGTGCTAAGTTTAGAGGTGATTTGGATTTCCAAGTAGGTGGTGGATTTGGTGGGTTAGGTGGCTGATTTACATTTACGCCTACCATGAGTCTAGGTGGAGAGTGAGGTGGTGATGGAACAGGAGTATGCACAGGAGAAAAGTAAGGTGTATCATGGCCTACTTGATTCAAAGGATGAACAACTTGCTTTAATGCTACCTCTATTAATTCTTCCAAATCTCTGACCAACACTGAATCTTCCAAAATATGGCGGTCTTTCTTCTTGTATTCTCTTTGGGTTAAATCAGGGATAGTGGGTAATCCTCCAATACTCTTCACATATGCTCTAGTGTGTCTCCTTAGATCATTAACAACTTCATTGTCCACAGAAAACAAATGATCTCTATTATCTTCAGTATCCAGATCAGGAAATAAACTGCTTTCAAAACTCTCACTAGTGGAGTAACTTCAAGGAAATGGATTTCCTCGGCCAGCCATGCACTAGTGGCCCTCCTTCTAGTGCCAGAAACTATTGAGGCTTGGAAATTCACAGGAAACAACAGTAAGGGATTCTCTCCAGTCAACGCTTCCAACTAGCCTGTGACTGTTTGGTATGGGGAATCTGTTCGGTTTGCAGTCCGACTACCGTAGGTCAAGTAACAAAAATAAAGGGTTTTACCTGTTGCGGCTCGGTCCACCGTGTATATATTTTTTTATATTTTAACTTTAAGTATGATATGCAAGTGCCTATATAACGTGCAGATTGATAAAGAATACGAGGAGTGGTCATAATGTGATGCACAAGTTCTTACCTCTTGTCTTAGACTCTCTCGCATCTAAATCACACACAAAATAAAACAATACTAACTAAGTTGTCCCTAGGGAGCAATATTATCAATTAATGAGTAATGTATTACTGCTCATATGTTAAGATAAATCACAAATAATTGTTCTTAGAATCAAAACACATAAACATGAATAGAGATATGCACAACAAGATAGCTCATCGTTTGTTAAAACATTCATTACCCATAGTGGAAATTATCATAAAATAAACCAGAGAACATAGGTTCAGAAAGTTAGAACGATCTCACAGTTAATGAAACACAGCTGAAAATGAAATAGTTCCCCTTTAACATTGTTCATTTCACCACATTTGAACATTCCACACAATACTTTCTCCAACGGGCAAAAATTGTAATTATATTATTGCAAAACGAAATAGTTCCTCTTACATCAAGTTTTTCACAAGTCTCACTGGGAAAACGCCCCCTTTATTCCCTCTATATTTCATATATTTATACAAAAACTAGCTCCCAACCTTTGGGTTTCCCACCAACCATTTTAATCTTATAGTTTTGTCATTTTGCGAATGCTCATGATTCAAAAGTTACGTTTAAGATAAACACTTTTATAAAAACGGGACCGGTTTGGTAACTGACAAACTTCCCAAGCCTGAGCCTTTACTCTTCAATGATTTCACTCTACAACTCTTTGGTCCTTTTGAGACTTTCATTATTTTCTTTTCCTCGAGCAACAACTCTGCTTCTTTATGCTTTAGCATGCTTTGTCCTCCAACTGCATCTTCTTCGCTGCAGTAATATTCAAATGGATTTGAGAAAATTTTCTATGTTTGTTTGCGATTGAAAGAAAACTCATAATTTATCTAGATTACTTTCAATAAAACATAAACCATAATACCAATAAAATGATTATTGAAAGTAAAACTCGGGACTGCGGTTTCAACGTGAAAATCTCAACTTGATAAAATAAATCACATTTTGTCATTCATGAAACCAGTTACAAGCTCATAACAACGGTGGGAAAATGATCAGGAAACATGCATATAAAAACCCCATCGAGGAATCAAAACACTTGGCATCGGTCGGTTAGTCTACTATGGAGCCACAACGTTGGGTGACCCATGGTCTAGGGGTTCTGGAGCACAAACCAAAGTCGGTGAGATAAAATGTTGGAGGTCAGATCTACTATAAGATCGGATAGTTATTACGCTACATAGCCGTAATGGTGGAAGTTATACGGTCCAAAATTCCACAGACTAATCAACATCGAAGAAAAATAAAACAAAAACATCAGCCAAAGGAAAAGTAGTGTGGCAGATGGTTAGTCTATTCTGGAGCCACAATGGCAGAACACAATCAGCTCACGGCCTCCGATCAAAGTCAAAACCTTCCGAAAAAACATCGTAAAGAAATATTTTGAAACAATAAAACACGTGATCGGCGAAATATTTTAATCATCGGCACAATCTCTAATTGTCCTCTGAAATAGTGGCAACTAAAATCCCATTTTAAACCTTGACCAAACTTCAACAACGATAAAACAACATGAAACCTGCTAAGTTCTACAGTCCAAAGCATTTGTAGATCCAAACAAATTCTCAATAAGCAAGAAAAAGCTGGCCTCAAACAATCTAAACGTGTAGCAGAGTGGAGACAAAACGATCTTCAACAAAATCAACAAGGAGGGTCCAAATTTTTTAGAAATTTGGGAATCATTGCAGCTGCAACACTTGGTTAGCTAAAAAGTGAAATATAGGACTGTCATAATGCTAAATGCTTGTTTGGGAATACTTTTATGTCAGTTGCAAGAGAGGTTGACTTTGTACTACATGATGATAACATCCCATCAACACCACTAACATGCTTCAACCACATGCATAATTTAAATTAAAACATCCCATAAAAATTGTTCTTCCTTGACAAATAAAAAATGAAACAAGTTCATGAATATGTGTCTTCTATAACGATCTATTGAGCACTTGCAATTTTAACGAGCTATTGTACTTGTTTCAATTTTAACAATTTAAGTGTTAGCATGCATAACCTAGGGTTTAGAATCCATGAGGAAACCCTAACCCTAACTAAAGTTTAAAGGTTAGCATGCATAACCTGGGATTTATAATCAATGAGGAAACCCTGATAGGTAATAAATATCCTATTTAGGGCAGCCCTAATAGCCTTCTTACCCACCTATCATAGCCTAAGGTCAATTTCTTTCCTTCCTAACTTACCCACTCACTTCCTATCTTGTCATCCCTATTGATCCTTCCTTTGGTAGTGACATGTTCTCTTTGGGTGTATAATCATGGTTTGAAGGGTCATTTTGGCTAGCAAGTTCCTTTTATTTCAGAGGATTTTCCTTAGTCATCACCTTGATGTCCTACACAAGTGCATGATGACCTATCCAAAGGTTTGCACTTAGGATATCTAACAAAATAAACACTATTAAAGTTTACTTAACAAATTCAACCCCAAATTATCTCAAATTAGCTTGCATAACCAATGCTAGAATCTACCCTATCATAAATATAATATAAGCTAAAATTCAAATCTCCACACTATAATTGTTTTCCTCATTAGGGTTTATTAGCCCTAATCATCTTTCATCATAGAAGCACATGGCATTTCAGGCAAGTCTGGCTAGGGTTAGCATTTCAGGAAAGTATAGCATGTAACTATTCATCAATTACAATAGTGTTATCTAGGGTTTAGGATAACAAAGAAATTAAATTCATAACC
>LPNX010629781.1:33297-54570 GCA_001517045.1 Pseudotsuga menziesii
TTGAGTGATATCTAGACAGATTAGGCCATGAAACCATGAGGAGGAGGGCCATTTTCAACCCACGTTATAGCATGAAATTGTAGTTCATGAAACCCTAGTTGGTTTAGGATGTGTACATGTACATGTGTTTCTACTTCCATCTCATAACCTGTAAAGAGTTGATAAAACCCTACCAACTAATATAACATACCATAACATAACATACCATAACATACTAACATCATACCATTCTAACATACCATACCATACTAGCATACCATACCATACCCTACAATACCCTATGATACTAACATTATACCATGTACTAACATACCATACCATACCATACTAACATATAACATACCATACCATTTTAGTTCCATCACATGTAAAGAGGTCATAAAACCCTACTTCCATCTCATAAATTCTCAATCGTAGTTATAGCGCGCAATTGTAGATCATGAAACTATAGCATGCAATTGTAGTTCCTGAAACCCTAGTATGCAATTGTAGTTCATGAAACCCTAGTATGAAAGTCTCAATGAGATTGTAGTTCATGAAACCCTAGCATGCAATGGTAGTTCATGAAACAATAGGTGTTTTTCTCTTTTCCATCTCATAACTTGTGAAGAGGTCATAAAACCCTACTTACATCTCATAACTTTTCAACCCTAGTTATATCATGCAATTTGTAGTTCATGAAACTATAGCATGCAATTGTAGTTCATGAAACCCTAGTATGAAAGTCCCAACGAGATTGGAGTTCATGAAACCCTAGCAAGCAAATGGTAGTTCATGAAACCATAGGTGTGTTTCTCTTTTCCATCTCATAACTTGTAAAGAGATCATAAATCCATATTTCCATCTCATAACTTCTCAAACCTAGTTAAAGCATGCAATTGTATTTCATGAAACCCTAGTATGAAAGTCTCAATGAGATTGTAGTTCATGAAACCCTAGCATGCAATGGTAGTTCATGAAACTGTAGGTGTGTTTCTCTTTTCCATCTCATAACTTGTAAAGAGATCATAAATCCATATTTCCATCTCATAACTTCTCAACCCTAGTTATATCATGCAATTTGTAGTTCATGAAATCCCAGTTGGTTTTGGATTCATACATGTACAGTGTGTTTCTACTTCCATCTCATAGCTTTTAAAGAGGTCACAAAACCCTAGTTCCATATCATAACTTCTCAACAATAGTTATAGCATGCAATTGTAGTTCACAAAACCCTAGTTGGTTTTTAATTTGTACATGTACATGCGTTTCATCTCATAACTTCTTAACCCTAGTTATAGCATGCAACAGTGTAGTTCATGAAACCCTAGTATGCAATTGTAGTTCATGAAACCCTAGTATGCAAGTCTCAATGAGATTGTAGTTCATGAAACCCTAGCATGGATTAAGGTATCCACAATATAATTGTTTTCCTCATTAGGGTTTATAAACCCTAATCATCTTTCATCATAGAAGCACATGGCATTTTAGACAAGTCTAGCACTAGTTTCAACGTCAACATGTCTATCCTAGGATGATTCCTCAAACCCTAGGTCTTTTTCTGTTGCATCAACACAACCACCAAGACCTCCATGGAAAATCAACTAAACTTAAAAAAATATTCTTCTAAGCAAGGAATCAAAAGAAGCTCGAGACTTATCAAGTTAAGTTTTCCATGGTCTTTCCCTAACCTCCATGTATCACACAAGAACAAGACTGCAATATCACCAAAAAAATTAGCTCTTTTCTTTGTATCTTCTACAGGGTTGGAACCCTAATTCTACCTCCTTTTCCTTGACAAAAAGAGCTATAGAGCCTACAAGACAACCATCAATTTATTTAGTATTATATCTCCTTCTCCAAGGTTTACTTACATATATAAAATCTAGTGTCCTTATGCATATCCAAGTTTCATAATGTAATGCATTCCTCCTCTAGTTGTGTACCACATCTTCTTGTTCCCAATTCTCCTTGACATATGTGTCAGAGGTGGTTACAATACTGCAATGCTTATCCTCAATATGTGTGCCAAGGTGGTTACTATGCTCATTTGTTCTCCTCAACATGTGTGTGAAGGTGGTCACTATGGTCCAATATTTCACTTATATTCATCCTAATATCACAAGGAAACCCAGAAAAATACACCCTAGTCCAAGTGTACGTTAACACCATCATAGATACATCCCTTTAGGGCACTCTTTCCAAGCATATAACATATCTAGAACCTCTTATTACAACAAATTACAACATCAATAAATCTAGTGAGAAAAACCCTAGTTTATGAAATCGACGCACATTGGAGTCACTGGGCCATGCAAACGTGGTGGAGAGGGACCACTAGAGGTAATGGCATGCCAAGATACCAACGGAGTTGATGGCTCATCGATTTGACCTCCGGTTGTCGAGTTCTGTCTAATTACAAATCGCATGAAAATGTCGTTCAGGGAAACTTGGTCACTCTCGGTTTGGGAGCAAAAAACCAAACGGAGCAGCAAGATTGCATGTTGTTGGCTCCAATAGGTGTGTATTGCCAATGCCAACATGGGAACACCACCAAGACTGGCATGGAGGAGGTTTTTTCAGAGTTGACCCACTAGTGTGAGAGTTGCATTGAAGGAAACTGAGCAAAACCCTAGTTTATGAAACTGATGCACATTGGAGTCACTGAGACATGAAAACGTGGTGGAGAGGACCCACTAGAGGTAATGGCATGCTAGGATATCAACAGAGTTGATGAATCATCGATCCGACCTATGGTTTCTGAGTTATGTTGAGTTGCAAGTCGCATGAAAATGTCATTCACGGACACTTGGTCACTCTTGGTCCGGGAGTGAAAAACCAAATGGAGCAGCAAGATTGCACGTCATTAGATTCGATAGGTTTGTATGGCTAATGTTGAAATGGGAACACCACCAATATTAGCATAGAGGATATTTTTTCAGAGTTGACCCACCGGAGCGAGAGTTGCATTGAAGGAAACTGAGGAAAACCCTAGTTTACGAAACCGATGCACATTGGAGTCAATGGCCCATGAAAACATGGTGGAGAGGGCCAACTAGAGGTAATTTCATGCAAGTAGACCAACGGAGTCAACGGCTCATCAATATGACCTACGGTTGCCGAGTTATGTCGAGCTGCAAGTCGCATGAAAATGTCGTTCACGGACACTTGGTTAGTCTCGCTTCGGGAGCAAAAAATCAAATGGAGCATCAAGATTCCATACCATTGGCTCTGACAGGTGTGTATGGCCAATGTCAAAATGGGAACACCACCAAGACTAGCATGGAGGAGGGTTTTTCAGAGTTGACCCACCAGTGCGAGAGTTGCATTGAAGGAAATTGAGCAAAACCCTAGTTTACAGAACCGATGCAACATGGAGTCACTGGCCCATGAAAACTTGGTGGAGAGGGCCCACTAGAGGTAATGATATGCCAGGACACCAATGGAGTCGACGTATCATTGATCTGACCTATGATTACTGAGTTATGTCGAGTTTCAAGTCGCATGAAAATGTCGTTCAGGGAAACTTGGTCACTCTCGGTCCGGGAGAAAAAAGCCAAATGGAACAAAAAGATTGCATGTCATTGGATATAATAGGTGTGTATGGCTAATGCGGACATGGGAACCCCACCAAGACTAGCATGGAGGAGGTTTTTTTAGAGGTGACCCACCAGTGCGAGAGTTGCATTGAAGGAAACTGAGCAAAACCCTAGATTACGAAACTGATGCAACGTGGAGTCACTGGGCCATACAAACATGGTGGGGAGGGCCATCTAGAGGTAATGGCATGCTAGGAGACCAACAGATTTGATGGCTCATCGATCCGACCTTCGATTGTCTAGTTATGTCGAGTTGCAAGTCACATGAAAATGTCGTTCAGGGAAACTTGGTCACTCTCGGTCCAAGATGACATGCTAATTGTTGGGCATGGTAAGAACATTATTAAAAGGTTAAAGAAGGGATTCGGAATTCAATTTTCAATGAATTCTTTGGGTCCAATAAAAAAAAGATTGGGCATGAACTATATTTCTCCAAAAAAGGTTAGAAGAAATGTTATAGAAACTGTATCTCTTAAACATGAACAACTCTTTGACCTTGCTTTGCGTTATACCTTCTACTTTCTCGTTATATTCTAATTATTGACTCAAATAGAAGAAGGATAAAAAATTACTAGAATAGCAATTAAAATTTAGAGATGAAAGCATAATGCACAAGTCAAATACCATTTCACAATATTAGAGCAATTATTTTTTGAACAGTAGCCTGATGCAGCACAAATTAAAGAGAAAGTTGCAAAGATAGTGGTTTACCAGGCATGACATGTAGAGAACAATATAAAGTGCGAAGTTAGCAAACCTGTGAAGGACATGATGTTTAAAATCATGTAGCAAAGGTAAGAGAAAAATGGGTGAAATATTAAACCAGTGAAGGGTGTCTATTGAATATACATGCATCAAACATTTTCACTTGAAAGTTACATTCAAATAATTCAATCTCTAATTAAAAAGAATAGAAGGAATTGAGAATGCAAATGACAAATATTTGTATTCTTGCATAGCTTTAGTGGCTTATTTGTATTCTTGCTTAGTCAAATGTAGAGAATCATGTGCTTGTACAAGCTAACACATCAAAATATATTAAAAGACAAGACGACCATGAGTGGTTGAAATTGACAGCTATTATTAAAAGACAAGACGAGCATGATAACTTACTTCGCTTTTATGTGAACTTTGCAAAATCCTTTCCGTTTCCATCTATATGGATGTCATGTTTGAATATATAGAATGTATAAATACTTATTACCAAGATGGTGCATAAAATATATCATACTTGGTAATAAGTAATTATACATGCTATATATTCAAACATGACATCAATATAGATGGAAAGGGAAAGGATTTTGTAGAGTTCACATAGAAAGTGGAGTAAGTTATCAAGATCATCTTGTCTTTTAATAGTGCCTGTCTATTTCAATCACTCATGGAACTGGCATCCAAGTGGAGTGTAAGTGCAATTACCCAATCTCATTCAATATAACCAGCTGGATCTTCTCTGTTGCTAATTGCCTCCATCAATATCTCATGCTTTGAATGAGGCAAGAAGAAACATACCTTGGTTGAGCTCTTCGTTGACATTGTCTGTAGATGGATGTTCATGCCAACAATCAAGTTTGTGAAGTGATAGACCATAGAAACTGGTCTATAATCCATGAATACATGCCCACTAGTTCTTCTTGATTTCCCATCTAGTGTAAGATATTCACACTCAACCACCATCGAGCCAATAGGAAATTCATTGCCTTCATCATAAATCAATGATCTGTTTAGGATTGTCTTACCTCAAATGCATTGTTCCAACCAATAATCCATGCCCCATTCATTGTCTTTCACGGAAACAAATGCATATATGTGTCCTAGTTGTACAAGATCTGAGATATGGTTGTAGTCTGTCGAAATTGTTGACTAATTCTCCTCTAAATGGGTTGTTTCAACAACTACACATGGCTCTACTATAAGTGACACATGATACCAATCATCAACCCAATCCATGCATTCACATTCATCCAATTCACCACTGCTACAAGGGTTTCAAAATCAAGTGATTTTCCGCATCCATAATTCAAATAGGGGGTTGTTTGAGCTTCGAACCAAATGAAATACACATGTTACTTGTACCATGCCACAACTATAGGAACATGATCAATCTATGTTAACCACATGCCAAAAATTCTTGACTAGCCTTCTTACCACTAAAGTTCGGTCTGACATTGTTGCTGAGAACCACTGAACTATGGATTCTGCATCTTTGATATGGGGGTTTCTGGTAAACCTCATCTCCTCCCTTCATAGTGCAGTATTGATGCATGCACCGACCCCATCATGCTCACCTTTTCCATGCCTAGTCTCAAAGTATTTCCATACATGCGGAACATTATAAGTCTTATGTAACATACTCATCCATTGGAGGGCTCGGGAATTTTTGAACTAGCCAGCACAACCATATTACCATATCTAATGTTGATCCATGTGTATATCTCCCTCCTTTAGCTGATCATAGAAAATTTGAAAATAGTGTTGCACATAATGAAGATCATGGCATCTATCATCACTTATGTAAAAGTTTTTCTCCTTCTGTATTATCCTATTGTTAACGCTGCTCTCAGGGCCTTGTCTATACGTAATATGTACCATGATGCTGAATTGGTTAGAATGGTAGCATTGACTCTGAATTTCATTTTGTGGCTGAAGGGTGTAGTTTTTTGCAAAATACACAATTGACAATATCATCCCAATGGGAAAGCTGTCCCTGCATTTTCTGTACTGTTCATCCTCCCATCTCACTATGTGCACATGTTGAACATACTGCTCTGTTTTCTTGGAGAAATCCATCAAAACATCACATACCCATACCTGTTTCCATGAAAACCAGTGTCATATTAGAATGTGACCTTTAAAGAATGTATATGTAGAAACTGAACATGTAAGAGGAAAAACATGAAATAATCATTTGCACCTGTGACTTCAACAATGCAATATTTTTACTTTCCTTCGCACTATCTGATTGATAGGTTACGTACTTGAAGCTCTACATATCCATGCTCATATTGCCAAATTGATGCTCATCACTTCCATGAATGCAACTGTTCAAAAGAGAAAATCCACTGCACTTGGAACAATTCCCATAGAGACATGATTTTCCATAATATTTTTGTCCTTAATTCCTTGGATACATGATGCTGACGATAAAATCTCTCGATGCATTTAGTGGTATTACGGATTCATTGCAGCCCTGCTCAAGGTTAGTATGCAAATCACAAAATATATGTTTATACCTGTCATAAAAATATTCATATTCTACATGGTATCTACAACAGCATGTGTTTCGATCAATGCATATACGAACATACCATGGTTTACATTTCTCAAATGACCTTTGGCCCAGGTTCAATTGTGTGTGTTCATTCTTTAATCTCTCATAGAGTTTAGTCTGTGTTGTGTCAAGGAAGTGTTTGACATGGGGTTCATGTTCAGTAGAACCTTTTCTCAGATTTAGCACATCTCTTTGATTAGATGAAGGTCTGGTATGATCATGCCAGAATGTTTGTACTAATTCCTTGACAACATCAATTAGCTTCATATCTCAACAAGGCAACTTGTTGACAAAAGCCCAACAAATTTTTCCACCTAGAGTCTACAGATTTTCTCTTATAACAGAGTACTTCTGAATAGTTCTTCTATTTAATTTAAGTATTTGAGAAGTGTGTGAAAGGAGGCGACGTTTCCATGTGGACTTGCTTACAACTGATTCTGATAACACATGACCAGCCACACAAAAATATTTAGTACGAGACATCTTCCCAATCGCATTAAAAGCAGATTGGAGATTTCTAACAATATGATTGTTAGCATCTAAACTTCTAACCATCTTTATGCCTAGAATTCTCCTAACAACAACTAAACAATTTGACTTTAACAAACACAATAATAATTGACATTTACCTGCATTTTCTTTGGATTCAAAATATTCCTTCATTAATTTGTTACATTGCCAATCGATAGTGCGTTTGGGAAACTTACGTTCAAGGCCTGATAGACAACTTTCATCCACATGGATACATCTAGGAGTCCTTTTTCTTGCAGTAGACAGTCGAGGTAGGGAAGGTGGACATGAGCTACGGATCCCAGGGATTCTTTGTTGTCATGAATCATTCACATGTTGGTCCATATTGGGAGTGTGCTTGACATGGTTGTGGTATTCTGGGAGAGATTGAAAATTAATCATTGCTCCTAGGTCCAACACTTCATACTCAGTGTCTCTCAATACACCTACGTCTTCAAGAGATTCAACATGGCTCATTGATGGATTGTTGGTTGGAGACCGAGTTGATGTTAGACTTGAGTTGGGTCCTTTGGATGCAACCACTTCACCTGTGGTTTTGAAGTAGAGGTTGTTATGTCATCAACTCTGTTAGGATTGGATGCAGTATCAGTGGAAATGTCTGGACCATGTCTCACTCTCTCCATTTCCAACCTGTCCTTTTCTCTTACCTCATTTTCCTTTTCAATGGGCATATTCCTTCTAGTTTTTCTTGCTCTATTATGTGAGTTTCCCATATCCAAAAGTTTATTTATCAAAACTATGAGGTCTACCCCTACATAAGAAGCAACAAATAAGGTATTAGTTCCATTATACAAGATACATGATGCGTTCCAACATAAATAACTAAATTACAGATATGTTAGTATGCTATTTATTGGCATTGATACATAATCGTTTATTAAAGGTTTCTCTTTATGTTTGGACCAAATTTTCATTTCTATACTCTATTTGAGTCAAGTAAAGATAGTCAAGTTTGCAGGTATTACAACTATAGGATTCTGACTTCCTTTGTGTTCAAAAAGTATTGGAAGTCAAAAGAATATGAGCGAAATGAGGAGGTTGCAAATCCATCTAAATAAGGAGAAATCATTGAGGTAGAGGCATCCTTGTCAAGCTCAAATGCATGTTATGATAAATCTAGCATGAAGAGGAGAGCATGGACAATTTGGTGAATTGTTCAATATGGGCCCTCTCCCATGATTTCTTCCAATGTTTTTATACAAATTGAAGAGTCTCAATAGAGAACCTCATCTATGCCATCCTTGTGGGAAATCTAAATATATTCATGTGCAAATGGTTATTGGTCTACATTTCATACTTCATCTTGTATAGAGAATATGGACAACTTGGTGAACTATTCATTATGGACCCTCTCCCATGATTACTTCAAATTTTTTTTTTTTAATTGAAGATTCTTAAGATATAACTTCATCTATGCCATCATTGTGTAAAATGAAAATATATTCATGTGCAAATGTAAATTAGTTAACATGGCATACTTCATCTTGTATGGAGAATATGAGACTTGTTTAGATGTGAAGTTGGGATTTATTCTTATCAAATTAAATGTTATCAATGAGAGAGATATTGTTGTAGGCATATCATAAAACATAAATAAATGAAATGATCTAAAAACTTGTGAATTGAAACAATTATTTACAATTCACCATACCTATTCAAAATGATCTCTTCTTCCAACGAAAAATTGTAGTGTGAATCTTTCCACTAACTTCCAGGCCCACTGAATATGTTTGTTAGATTCCAAGAGTGAGTTTCCATCGAATAGATCAAAGAGTGGTGATGGATTGTGAGCCAAATTGAACAGTTGAGGTGCCTCAAAAGCATGAACAACAAAAGAAAACCTATGAAAATAGGTAGCAATCCATGGAATTCAGAACTCCATTTTTTTTACCTACTAACTGGTGCACGCACACTACTTTAAGAATGCACATGTGTGTATAAGACCACGCGTGCACATTGACATGCACACAAAATTAAACGCACGTGCGCCCCTGTCTAACATTTAGAGCATTTACTCACTGACATTTATTTCATTTAATGACTAATGTTCTTCAACAACGACTTTGTATTCATGATTATTTTGAGTATTTTTACAATATAGTCTAAAACCTATCATCATCATCACCACTAGAATATAGTCTAAACCTATCATCATCATTGTCATCCTCATCCTCATCCTCATCATCATCACCATCATCCTCCTCATCATTGTCATCCTCCTCCTCCTCCTCATCATCACCAACATTGTTTGTCATCATCATCATCCTCATCCTCATCCTCATCCTCCTCCTCATCATCATCGTCATCATCACCATAATTGTTCACCATCATCATCATCGTAGTCATCATCATCATCATCCTCCTCCTCCTCCTCATCATAGTCATCATCCTCATCATCATCGTCCTCATCATCATGATCATTGTTCATCATCATCATTCCATTGCAAATGCCTGGAAATAAAATCAAAGCAAAGTTTCAACTAAACCTATCATCATCATCATCATTGTTCCTCATCATCGTCGTCATCATCATCATCATCATCATCACCATAATTGTTCATCATCATTGTCATCGTCATCATCAACCTCATCCTAATCCTCATCATCATAGTCATCATCCTCATCATCGTCATTGAAATCATCCTTATCATCATCATCAGTGTTCCTTATCATTGTTAGCATCATCATCATCATCATTGTTCATCATCATCATCATCATCGCCATCATTGTTCATCCTCATAGTCATCATCATCCTCATCATCATCATCATCTTCGTCATCAACATCATCATTGTCATCATCATCCTCATCATCATCATCATCTTCGTCATCAACATCATCATCTTCATCATTGCAATCATCATCATCATCATCATAATCACTGTCATCATAGTAATAGTCACTGTGATCATCCTCCTCCTCCTCCTCCTCATCATCACCATCATTGTTCATCATCATAGTCATTATAATCCTCCTTGTAACACCCCGGTTTTGACCCTGTTGCATTAAATGTACATGATGTATATATTATAATGAATCGTGGTGTGGAGCTAAAGGCAAAAGCCCCACCATCGATTTAGTTGTGTTATGTTTCAGCGAACGGAATCATTGACGATGGTATATCGTGGTATACGACACATATTAAGTTTTTCCATCATGTAAATATACATTTTAATTAAATGGACACAACTAGCTATGCTCACTACAACCATATTGAAAAGGGCATGATTTTCACAAGGATGGGGGGGGGGAATAGTTAAAACTTGAACCAATGGGGAAAAATCCATCTGTGAACTGTTAAACCCTTTTGACTTGCTCACCTTCCCTTGTCTTATCCAACTACTACCATTAAAAATTTCTGTTGTTAGTTGGGGCAGTTATGGCTGGGAGTGGAGTGTGGCAAGACCGGTAGTCCTTGCCCACACACACACTCCACCAGCAGGTTGACCCTCACGTTGGCAAGGAAACCACCACCGCCATCACTCTAAGCAAACTCTCCACTCTCTCCACTATGCCATTCTCTCCATTATCAGTTCATCCTCACGTAGGGACGGTAGTTTTGTTCATTCTCACACACAGGATTTTCCCCGGTTTTTACTCACGCAACGAGCTGGGAGCTGTGTTCTTTCACCCATGATTTTCCCTTGTGAATAAGCCATTCATTTTTTGTGTGTGCATATTCTCCATACAGATTTTGTGGATTGTGTGGGTGTATGTTTTCCTTATAAACTGGTATGGCCATGTAATTTTCCCGTCACTTCAATGTTGAGATCAGGGCTGTTGTTCTTCCCTTGATTTGTGGTTGCCACCGTTCTCCTCAAGATTCGTGGGTTTGCTATGGTCTCACTTATGTTTTGTTTTTTGTAGTCTTCTTTACATTTTGGGGTTGCTGTAGATTGTTTTGGAGTCGTTTTGGCCACGATAAGGCTAAGAATGACTCAGGAATTGATTTCCCCTATCCAAGTTGTGAATTGCTTACCTACTGCGTGTATGCAGTGGTTGGTATTTGGACTGTGTTGGAGTGGGGATGAGGGATTGGTTTGCTTGATAAACCTGGTGTGTTTGGGAACCACATAGATAGAGCTAGAGGGCTGGCTTTCTTCTCCACAACCCTTGAATAGCACTAGAAGGGAAGTTAGGGCCTGAGGGAATTCGTAGCAGAGAAGGGACTGATTCCTTGTGTTGGGTGTGTGTGGGTGTCACATACCCCAATTTTGTAAAATTATGTAAATTGTTTTATTATATTTCTGAGACATTATGTTAAAATTAATCCTAAGTAGGGATTGATGACTCAGTAGAGTCAACAATAATGGAGTGTAATTCGGAATATTTTATTATTTAATAAATAAATTATGGAGACAACAGCATGGGAGAGCTGTTAAAAAGAGGTTACTGGTCAAACTGGTGGATGGAACTAGGTGGCAGGAAAAAGACAAGTGGCAGCATCCTCAAACACTTCCTAAGTTGCAGGTGGCAACTTCCCTATATTTGGGGTCATGATTCCCCAAGAAACTGGAATGTGAGCAGGTGGCTCATTAAATGACAGTTAACCCAACTAAGACCTAGGCAATCTTTAAAAGTACTCAATGAAGAGAGCTGAGGATGCTCAGTTATTTTCTAGAGAGAATGCATTCAGGTGAATGTTATTCAGGAAATTCATTGAGGAAGAGGGAAAAATAGTAAGGAAGTTGTTTGAGAGGAATGCTACAGTAACTTGGTTATTTTACAGCTTTTTAGCTGGGAGAACTTATTGATAAGTTCTGATTTAATACTGAGTTCAAGACTGGTATTTGATTTGCTGCACCTAGTTCCAGTGAGGGAGACCAGAGCAAGCTCGGGGGTCCTGAGAAGTCGCTGTCTGAGCGCTCCCCAGGAGTTGGTAGGGAGGAACAGCCTCCCATTGCTGTTCTTGTCCACAGCTTCAAACAGGTTCTACTATTTATTTCTCTATGTTATTAAATATGAATGGATGCATGTATGTTTATCAGTTTATTTAAGTTAGTATCTCAGAGTATCATAAGTTAAATCTGTTAGTAGTACTGTGTTTTTCCACATCTGGTATCACCAGATAGTACTCTAGCACAGTATCTTAGTGTTAGAAGTAGTATTCTTCTGAACTGAGTTTCCTAATTTATCTGCAGTTAATACAGGTGTTTTTACAAATTCATGAACCATTTTCTTACAGTCTCACAAAATAGTTTCAGTATTGTATCCTGTTTTCTGAAAATAGTAACTATAAGATTGAAAAGATAGACTAGATACTTTTGCTTATTAAGTAGGGTTTATGATCTTCTAGTTTTAAGGAGGATTCATTCCTTAGGAGTTAAATAAAATAAATCTGACAGTAGGATATGATTATGTATTTGTATTTTATTTGTTTAATGTTACAGATAATTTCTTAATTGTATCAATCTGTAAACTAGTTAAGTATGCAATGTTTATGTACTGTATACTTATTATTTAACTAAGTTTAAGTACAGGTCATAACTACTATTCTATTTTAAGAATGGTAATGAGTGGTCGTAAACATATATAAGAATCCATACTTAAATAATTAATAAGTAATGTACAGAAATACTCAAAGTCTTATAACTACATACAGAACCCAAATCAATATTGGGTAAATAGCATTAGGATAATGTTCATAATGATATTGATGAGAAGAAGTATTGTATTGTATTGTATTATCTATAACACAATATACTATACACATTATAATAGTAAACATTCATGTGGTTTATTAAATTACAATTATAAACTCGGTTATTAAACACAGAATGTAAACTAATAAAGTAAATTTATGTACTAGTTTTATATTGTACTTGTAAAGTAATTAAAATGTTAATAAAAGAACAAAAGTAATAATTAGTAAGGTTTAACAGGTTTCAACCAGGTTATAAAACCTGTAAAGAAATTTAATTAACAAATTATTAAAAGATAAAGTGAAGAGTACTTATTACACATAACTCTCTTATTAAATAAATCACAGTATTTTATGATAACCAGAATAATACATTAGAATAGTAATAACAGGTATAAAAGAATGTTACTATTATATATTATATTAAAACCATAAATAATACAGCTTACAAACTGTAAAATAGGGTTAAAACCCTAAATAGTTATTTACTGCAAGTAACTAATAATTATAAAAAAATAACACAACGGTTTACAGTAGCTGCATTGTAAAACAATCACAATAAGGCTGTTCTAAGCCTGAAGAATTATTTCTTCTTAAAACAGATCTTAAATAAAAATGATGCATTAATACTTTCAAAAGTAAATCTGTACAAAAAGAACAGACATGAGTATAGGACGCTCGACCATCAAGCTTAAAGGTTTAAACCTCAACAGTAATCTAACGAGACAAATGTCTCCTCAATGAAAATCATTAAATAAACCAAAGAACCTGTAATATTTTTCCTACGGGCCGGGTTATTAAATAAACACAGTAAGGATACTTTGTTTTAATCCTTCTAATACTGCTCTAAGGAAATACAAGAAATAGAAACAGTTTTACAAAGTATTATAGAACTGAGGGTATAAAACCCTAACTTCTTCCAAACAATAATAAGAACAACGGAATCCTGTATTATTTAATAACCCAAACTGTAACATAAATATACAAGAAGGCGTGCAGCCTGTAAAGATGTTTTTAAGAACAGTAAACACCAGGCTTAAATCCCGTTAAGCTTATAAAACCAAAACAGCAGCTACAGGTAGGTCTTGCACTCATGGCCGTAGCCGGAGGGTTCTCTTTAAAACAGATAGGGTTAAACCCTTGATTTTTCAACTTAAAAGCAAACAACTCGAAAAACCCTGGAGGACAGCAAAAGAACTGCAACAACCAATCCTGTACATATCGCTTAAGGGTTTCACACATTGTGATAAGCCGTGGAAGGACCAAGGCTTACCTGGGATTTGGAGCCGTAACATTAACTCTGGTGGACACGAAGAAGAGAACCAGGTTCACCTGCAAGGGGAAAACGTTGCACAGAGTTTTAGTATCAACCTTTAAATGTAAAAGAATTATGTTAACTGGTATAAATTATTGTTTATGAAAAAAAAAACAAAGAATAGCTTCTTACTTGTTAATAAACCCTCGCAGCGAAGTTACGACTTCTTCCAGCGATTTGACAGAGTGGGTAAGAACCCGGCAGAGTGTAACAATCTCTCTTACATCCAGTCGCTTGAACCAGCCACGCCACGATGAAGGAATAATAACACTGGAGGATACCGAAAATGGAGGGACTGTCACCAACGGAAACCAGTTAAACAATGGCGATGAGTAGAAGCAAACAACACGGTGGTAAGCACCCCTTTACAACCTCACAATGCAAGGAGCAGAGCTCACGAGGAGCTGAAGCAACAACGGGAGCAAATGCAGTCAAATTTCCAGTGGTTTGGACCGAAGAGCTAGCAGAGCGACCGAGGGCCCGAGGGCGGAGAAAATAACAAGCTAGGGTTCAGTCAACACATATATATCGATGGAGTGTGGCTGATAAATGACCACGTATCATTTTAATAATTGGCATCATATGGCTTATGCTCTAAAGTCCACGACTGATAATTGGTGACATACAAAATTATCGCTGGAAGGTTCCAAAGGAGGTCTCGCTCCATAGCTTAACCTGCATATTATCATGAGCCACGTACTTTAGTCCAATACTTATATGTATATATTGCATGCTACGAATAGTTTAATCTATAGCATTTTGTTTATACATATAGCATGTTATATTTTGCTTATTTAATTACATGCTATATTGGAGTTATACACAATCTCCTAGTGTTAGCTTAGCATTTCCTTAGGATAGCAAGAGACTATGGTATAATAGGTATGAATATAGTTAGTTGTAATAGTTTACAACTTTAATGCTATCTATTTGTCTATTTTTTTAAAAGATAAGTAGTATTCATATCTACTCTTTAGAGCTTATGCAATCATGGATATTTTCCCTTATGTTAAGAATAAATTGCTTGGGTTAATGCTAGTATAAAGTCTAGATACTTGGAAGATATAGAGATAACTCCTTGATTTGTCATAAGGTTGTAGACAACTAATAGACTTGACACTCTCCAAACTCAGGACTTATAAGAGACTTCAAGGAAGGATAGATTAGAAAGTTTTGTTCTTTTCCTTGGTTATTAATCTAGTCTGGAGATGTCATAAGAGATCAATGAAATGGATATAGGATTGATTCCACAATATAAGTTTCCAATCAATAATTCTTTTGGATGGTGTTAAATATTCTAATAGACTATAGACTGTTTAACCACAAAAATAATACTTGTTGGGAAACATAATTTATAGATGCTGCAATAAAAATAACCATGAATTGATATAAATAATAGTTCCCAATAGTAGAAAGATAAATCAAATGTATTCTAAGCCTGGAATGATATTATCATAAGTTTGCCAAAAAGGAGGTCAATCTGTGAAACTGTGAACTCTCTATTTTGGTAACTGCCAAGTAAGAAACAATAGATACATTCTTCAGGAGGGACATATAAGAGTTATCGTACGTGTAAAATTTATAAAGTCTATGACATTTGAAGGAGTAATCCTTTTCTATTTTAGCTATAGGTAAAAATGCAATTCCTTTTGTTTTAAAATCTCAAAGGAAAATTTCAGTGGTAATAGAAATAGTACCTGGAGAAGCATGGCATTTCTATCTAGCATAAATAAGCTTTACCAAAACATTTATATGCAGAAAACTGAACTGTAACTTCAAAGACTTGTTAGCATCGAACCATACTTTTACCTGCATATCTGTAATAGAAGAAAACGGCTGCGTTAGCTCGAAAGCTAAGTAAGCCCAACCCTTACGACAAATCACCTTATTGTCGCAAACAGAAAAATAATCAGTAGCTGAAAAGAAAAATGCTTTTCGAAGTACAGAGTATTTAAATCACTAATCAGTTACATTTTTAATAGCATAAACTAATCAACCAGTAATAACTGCTTTATAATGTGATTAGTTGTTAAATCAACAACGGGAGAAAACACAGTCAAATTTCCAGTGGTTTGGACCGAAGAGCTAGCAGAGCGGCCGAGGGCCCGAGGGCGGAGAAAATAACAAGCTAGGGTTCAGTCAACACATATATATCAATGGAGTGTGGCTGATAAACGACCACGTATCATTTTAATAATTGGAATCATATGGCTTATGCTCTAAAGTCCACGACCGATAATTGGTGACATACAAAATTATCGCTGGAAAGTTCCGAAGGAGGTCTCGCTCCATAGCTTAACCTGCATATTATCATGAGCCACGTACTTTAGTCCAATACTTATATGTATATATTGCATGCTACCTATGATTTGATCATCAGCAATATGTTTTACATATGACATGTTAAATATGTATATATGTTGCATGCTACGAATAGTTTAATCTATAGCATTTTGTTTATACATATAGCATGTTATATTTTGCTTATTTAATTACATGCTATATTGGAGTTATACACAATCTCCTAGTGCTAGCTTAGCATTTCCTTAGGATAGCAAGAGACTATGGTATAATAGGTATGAATATAGTTAGTTGTAATAGTTTACAACTTTAATGCTATCTATTTGTCTATTTTTTTAAAACATAAGTAGTATTCATATCTACTCTTTAGAGCTTATGCAATCATGGATATTTTCCCTTATGTTAAGAATAAATTGCTTGGGTTAATGCTAGTATAAAGTCTAGATACTTGGAAGATATAGAGATAACTCCTTGATTTGTCATAAGTTTGTAGACAACTAATAGACTTGACACTCTCCAAACTCAGGATTTATAAGAGACTTCAAGGAAGGATAGATTAGAAAGTTTTGTTCTTTTCCTTGGTTATTAATCTAGTCTGGAGATGTCATAAGAGATCAATGAAATGGATATAGGATTGATTCCACAGTATAAGTTTCCAATCAATAATTCTTTTGGATGGTGTTAAATATTCTAATAGACTATAGACTGTTTAACCACAAAAAGAATACTTGTTGGGAAACATAATTTATAGATGCTGCAATAAAAATAACCATGAATTGATATAAATAATAGTTCCCAACAGTAGAAAGATAAATCAAATGTATTCTAAGCCTGGAATGATATTATCATAACTTTGCCAAAAAGGAGGTCAATCTATGAAACTGTGAACTCTCTATTATGGTAACTGCCAAGTAAGAAACAATAGATACATTCTTCAGGAGGGACATATAAGAGTTATCGTACATCTAAAATTTATTAAGTCTATGAAATTTGAAGGAGTAATCCTTTTCTATTTTAGCTATAGGTAAAAATGCAATTCCTTTTGTTTTAAAATCTCAAAGGAAAATTTCAGTGGTAATAGAAATAGTACCTGGAGAAGCATGGCATTTCTATCTAGCATAAATAAGATTTACCAAAACATTTATATGCAGAAAACTGAACTGTAACTTCAAAGACTTGTTAGCATCGAACCATACTTTTACCTGTATATCTGTAATAGAAGAAAACGGCTGCGTTAGCTCGAAAGCTAAGTAAGCCCAGCCCTCACGACAAATCACCTTATTGTCGCAAATAGAAAAATAATCAGTAGCTGAAAAGAAAAATGCTTTTCGAAGTACAGAGTATTTAAATCACTAATCAGTTACATTTTTAATAGCATAAACTAATCAACCAGTAATAACTGCTTTATAATGTGATTAGTTGTTATTTTAAAAGTTTTAAATTTTTTTGAAATTTTGGGGTTTGACATGTGGTATCAGAGCATGGTTCAAACACTAGGCCTTGATGTGGCTCAATTATTTTCCGCATAACAGTAAAATAATATACTAATCTGTACTTTGTTTTTATGTGAAGTACAGAAAACTATTTTTTCTTTCTTTCTTCTGAATCTAACAGGCAGGAATGGAGAACTTAGGAGCATATGCTACGGAGGAATCTCCTAATACTGAAACCAGACAAATGTCCAGAGAACCTGAGATAGAGGAGGTAACTGTTCACTCCTCAGAACTGATGCAGACCATAAAAGGTCTAAAGACTGAATTAGAGTCAGTTAAAAAGGACAACGAAAGGATTCTAAAAACCCAAGAGGAATTAAATCAAATTTTGATAGAAATATTTCAGACAGAAGGAAGAAACATAAGGTCTGAATCCAAAGAAGCTAGTCAACAGAAAGCATGCAAAAAGATGAAACTAGCTAAAGCTGATAGTAGTTCCTCATCTGAAGGCCTTAAGGAACAACAAAGTTATTATTCTACTAGTGATAGTAGTGAAGCGGAGGTGTATAAGAAAAAAAAATAAATACAGACCTTACGAAAAGATCTCTGGGGAGTTCAAGAAAATAAAACCCCCAACTTTCAATGGAGAAACGGAAAAAGGAAAAGAGGCAGAATCCTGGTTATCCGGGATGAGAAAATACTTTCAGATTTATAATTATTCAAACCAGCTGAAGGAGAGAATGGCCATATATAACCTTTCAGGGAAGGCAGATATATGGTGGCAAGATTTGAAGAGGGTTAAAGGGATTAAAGAAAAAGAGGTCAATTGGAGTACTTTCAAAAGGTACTTCAAGAAGAAGTTCCTGTCTGAACAGTACTATGAAGAAAGGGCCAAGGAGTTTTATGAGTTAAAGCTTGGGTCCATGAATATGAAAGACTTAAACAGAAAGTTCTTAAGTCTGTTAAGGTATGTGCCGTATTTAGTTGATGAGAAACCGAAGGTACAACGGTTTCTCAGCTGCTTGCCATACCATATGAAAGACAGAAAAAAATATGATAACCCCAAAACTCTGGAAGAAGCCATGCGAAAAGCAAATTTCTGTTTTGAACAGAACAAAAAGAAGGAAGGAATAGCCAATTGGAAGGCTAAAAAGAATGCTAATCAGTCTAAATTCAAGAAAAAAGAGTTTGTACCACAGAAGAATTTCAGAATTATTGAAGGAAATGGAACATATTGTGAAATAGATGCACGAAAATTTGAAGGTAGCACAGGATCGGCAAAAGAGCCAAACATATTTGAAAAGAACTCCTAAAGAGTTCCAGGTGGGTGAGCACGTGTTTATAAAGGTAAGAACAAAAAAAAAAATCTCCCTAAAACTCGGGAGTTGTGCAAAACTAGCACCACATTACTGTGGTCCGTTTGAAAATTTTATCCAGAATTGGTCAAGTTGCATATCAGCTAGCGTTACCGCCTTAACTTAAAAGCGCATAATGCTTTTAATATTTTTGTTCTGAAAACATATGTTCATGATGCTACTCATGTAATTGATTGGAATGATGTACAGGTGGAACCAGAAGGAGAAGTTCTGGTGGAACCGGACTGTATCCTCGGGAGGAGGGAAATTACTCTGCGAAATCGCATAATTGGACAGTTGAAGGTGCAATGGAAGCACCTTAGTCCTGAAGAAGCTACCTGGGAACTGGAAAGTAAGATACAGGGAGCATACCCGAATTTGTTCCAGGAGGTAGCAGAGGATGAAGAATAAGTAACATCGAGGACGATGCTACATTTTAAGGGGGTGTGTATGTCACATACCCCAATTTTGTAAAATTATCTAAATTTTTTTATTATATTTCTGAGACATTATGTTAAAATTAATCCTAAGTAGGGATTGATGACTCAGTAGAGTCAACAATAATGGAGTGTAATCCAGAATATTTTATTATTTAATAAATAAATTATGGAGACAACAGCATGGGAGAGCTGTTAAAAAGAGGTTACTGGTCAAACTGGTGGATGGAACTAGGTGGCAGGAAAAAGACAAGTGGTAGCATCCTCAAACACTTCCTAAGTTGCAGGTGGCAACTTCCCTATATTTGGGGTCATGATTTCCCAAGAAAGTGGAATGTGAGCAGCTGGCTCATTAAATGACAGTTAACCCAACTAAGACCTAGGCAATCTTTAAAAGTACTCAATGAAGAGAGCTGAGGATACTCAGTTATTTTCCAGAGAGAATGCATTCAGGTGAATGCTATTCAAGAAATTCATTGAGGAAGAGGGAAAAATAGTAAGGAAGTTGTTTGAGAGGAATGCTGCAGTAACTTGGTTATTTTACAGCTTTTTAGCTGGGAGAACTTACTGATAAGTTCTGAGTTAATACTGAGTTGAAGAATGGTATTTGATTTGCTGCACCTAGTTCCAGCCAGGGAGACCAGAGCAAGCTCGGGGGTCCTGAGAATTCGCTGTCTGAGCGCTCTCCAGGAGTTGGTAGGGAGGAACAGCCTCCCATTGCTGTTGTTGTCCACAGCTTAAAACAGGTTCTGCTATTTATTTCTCTATGTTAGTAAATATGAATGGATGCATGTATGTTTATCAGTTTATTTAAGTTAGTATCTCAGAGTATCATAAGTTAAATCTGTTCGTAGTACTGTGTTTTTCCACATCTGGTATCGCCAGATAGTACTCTAGCACAGTATCTCAATGTTAGAAGTAGTATTCTTCTGAACTGAGTTTCCTAATTTATCTGCACTTAATACAGGTGTTTTTACAAATTCATGAACCATTTTCTTACAGTCTCACAAAATAGTTTCAGTATTGTATCCTGTTTTCTGAAAATAGTAACTATAAGATTGAAAAAATAGACTAGATATTTTTGCTTATTAACTAGGGTTTATGATCTTCTAGTTTTAAGGAGGATTCATTCCTTAGGAGTTAAATAAAATAAATCTGACAGTAGGATATGATTATGTATCTGTATTTTATTTGTTTAATGTTACAGATAATTTCTTAATTGTATCAATCTGTAAACTAGTTAAGTATGCAATGTTTATGTACTGTATACTTATTATTTAACTAAGTTTAAGTACAGGTCATCACTACTATTCTATTTTAAGAATGGTAATGAGTGGTCGTAAACATATATAAGAATCCATACTTAAATAATTAATAAGTAATGTACAGAAATACTCAAAGTCTTATAACT
>LPNX010629781.1:54697-65396 GCA_001517045.1 Pseudotsuga menziesii
AATTATTATAAAAAAATAACACAACGGTTTACAGTAGTTGCATTGTAAAACAATCACAATAAGGTTGTTCTAAGCCTGAAGAATTATTTCTTCTTAAAATAGATCTTAAATAAAAATGATGCATTAATACTTTCAAAAGTAAATCTGTACAAAAAGAACAGACATGAGTATAGGACGCTCGACCATCAAGCTTAAAGGTTTAAACCTCAACAGTAATCTAACAAGACAAATGTCTCCTCAATGAAAATCATTAAATAAACCAAAGAACCTGTAATATTTTTCCTACGGGCCGGGTTATTAAATAAACATAGTAAGGATACTTTGTTTTAATCCTTCTAATACTGCTCTAAGGAAATACAAGAAATAGAAACAGTTTTCCAAAGTATTATAGAACTGAGGGTATAAAACCCTAACTTCTTCCAAACAATAATAAGAACAACGGAATCCTGTATTATTTAATAACCCAAACTGTAACATAAATATACAAGAAGGCGTGCAGCCTGTAAAGATGTTTTTAAGAACAGTAAACACCAGGCTTAAATCCCGTTAAGCTTATAAAACCAAAACAGCAGCTACAGGTAGGGTCTTGCACTCACAGCCGTAGCCGGAGGGTTCTCTTTAAAAGAGATAGGGTTAAACCCTTGATTTTTCAACTTAATAGAAAACAACTCGAAAAACCCTGGAGGAAAGCAAAAGAACTGCAACAACCAATCCTGTACATATCGCTTAAGGGTTTCACACATTGTGATAAGCCGTGGAAGGACCAAGGCTTACCCGGGATTTGGAGCCGTAACATTAACTCTGGTGGACATGAAGAAGAGAACCAAGTTCACCTGCAAGGGGAAAACATTGCACAGAGTTTTAGTATCAACCTTTAAATGTAAAAGAATTATGTTAACTAGTATAAATTATTGTTTATGAAAAAAAAACAAAGAATAGCTTCTTACCTGTTAATAAACCCTCGCAGCGAAGTTACGACTTCTTCCAGCGATTTGACAGAGTGGGTAAGAACCCAGCAGAGTGTAGAAATCTCTCTTACAGCCAGTTGCTTGAACCAGCCATGCCACGATGAAGGAATAATAACGCTGGAGGATACAGAAAATGGAGGGACTGTCACCAACCGAAACCAGTTAAACAATGGCGATGAGCAGAAGCAAACAACACGGTGGTAAGCACCCTTTACAACCTCACAATGCAAGGAGCAGAGCTCACGAGGAGCTGAAGCAACAACGGGAGCAAACGCAGTCAAATTTCCAGTGGTTTGGACCGAAGAGCTAGCAGAGCGGCCAAAAGCCCGAGGGCGGAGAAAATAACAAGCTAGGGTTCAGTCAACACATATATATCGATGGAGTGTGGCTGATAAACGACCACGTATCATTTTAATAATTGGCATCATATGGCTTATGCTCTAAAGTCCATGACCGATAATTGGTGACAGACAAAATTATCGATGGAAGGTTCCAAAGGAGGTCTCGCTCCATAGCTTAACCTGCATATTATCATGAGCCACGTACTTTAGTCCAATACTTATATGTATATATTGCATGCTACGTATGATTTGATCATCAGCAATATGTTTTACATATGACATGTTAAATATGTATATATATTGCATGCTACGAATAGTTTAATCTATAGCATTTTGTTTATACATATAGCATGTTATATTTTGCTTATTTAATTACATGCTATATTGGAGTTATACACAATCTCCTAGTGCTAGCTGAGCATTTCCTTAGGATAGAAAGAGACTATGGTATAATAGGTATGAATATAGTTAGGATAGAAAGAGTATTCATATCTACTCTTTAGAGCTTATGCAATCATGGATATTTTCCCTTATGTTAAGAATAAATTGCTTGGGTTAATGCTAGTATAAAGTCTAGATACTTGGAAGATATAGAGATAACTCCTTGATTTGTCATAAGGTTGTAGACAACTAATAGACTTGACACTCTCCAAACTCAGGACTTATAAGAGACTTCAAGGAAGGATAGATTAGAAAGTTTTGTTCTTTTCCTTGGTTATTAATCTAGTCTGGAGATGTCATACGAGATCAATGAAATGGATATAGGATTGATTCCACAGTATAAGTTTCCAATCAATAATTCTTTTGGATGGTGTTAAATATTCTAATAGACTATAGACTGTTTAACCACAAAAAGAATACTTGTTGGGAAACATAATTTATAGATGCTGCAATAAAAATAACCATGAATTGATATAAATAATAGTTCCCAACAGTAGAAATATAAATCAAATGTATTCTAAGCCTGGAATGATATTATCATAACTTTGCCAAAAAGGAGGTCAATCTGTGAAACTGTGAACTCTCTATTATGGTAACTGCCAAGTAAGAAACAATAGATACATTCTTCAGGAGGGACATATAAGAGTTATCGTACGTGTAAAATTTATTAAGTCTATGACATTTGAAGGAGTAATCCTTTTCTATTTTAGCTATAGGTAAAAATGCAATTCCTTTTGTTTTAAAATATCAAAGGAAAATTTCAGTGGTAATAGAAATAGTACTTGGAGAAGCATGGCATTTCTATCTAGCATAAATAAGCTTTACCAAAACATTTATATGTAGAAAACTGAACTATAACTTCAAAGACTTGTTAGCATCGAACCATAATTTTACCTGTATATCTGTAATAGAAGAAAACGGCTGCGTTAGCTCGAAAGCTAAGTAAGCCCAGCCCTTACGACAAATCACCTTATTGTCGCAAACAGAAATATAATTAGTAGCTGAAAAGAAAAATGCTTTTCGAGGTACAGAGTATTTAAATCACTAATCAGTTACATTTTTAATAGCATAAACTAATCAACCAGTAATAACTGCTTTATAATGTGATTAGTTGTTATTTTAAAAGTTTTAATTTTTTTTGAAATTTTGGGGTTTGACAGTGGGTGTCTTAGAAATCAGGCTAGTTTTGGTGTAGGTGTTCCTAGCTCTGTAATGGGCTCACCAGCTTAGCATTTAGCCATTCCTAGCTCCTTGATAGCCTGATAAACTTGACTGTGTTGAATTGGATGTCTTGTTGATGGCTTGATAAAACCAAATGCGTTGGCTTGGCCGTGTTTTGTGTATCCTTGGATATGTGTAAGCCTGCTTGTTCCTTATTCCTTGGGGAATCATGCCCAACTCAGGGGTGGTAGCATTACTGAGTGATTTAGGAGCATGCTAGCCTATGTTTGGGTGGAATGTTGCAGCGACGTAGCTGGTTGTGGAACGAGTTCTTTATGAGATAAGTAATCTTGACCATTTCGCCTCTATATTTACATTTATTGTTTAATGAATATGATGAACATGTTGAGTGCTTGAATTAATGTATGTTTTCTTCCACTGCGTATGATAAATAATAATGTATGCATGTTCTAGTTCAAATGATTTTGTTTCAGCATTTTATGTACATACATGTTCATGGGGCAGTTTCCCGGATGGTTAAATTCCATGGTAGCGTCCTCTTCACTGGTCGGAGGGTTGGGGATGTTACACTCCTCATCATCATCATCATCCTCATCATTGTCATCATCCTCATCCTCTTCATCATCATCATCATCATTGTCATCATCATCATCACCAACATTGTTCGTCATCTTCATCGTCATCCTCCTCCTCCTCCTCCTCATCATCACCATCAATGTTCACCATCATCATCATCATCATCATCATCATCATCATAGTCATCATCCTCATCATCATCATTTTCATCATCCTCCTCCTCATCATCATCATTGTTCATCATCATCATTCCATTGCAAATGCTTGGAAATAAAATCAAAGCAAAGTTTCAACTAAACCCATCATCATCATCATCATTATTCCTCATCATTGTCATCATCATCCTCATCCTCATCCTCATCCTCATCATCACGATCATTGTTCATCATCATTTTCACCGTCATCATCATCCTTATCCTAATCCTCATCATCATATTCATCATCCTCATCATAATCATTGAAATCATCCTTATCATCATCATCACAATCATAATCATCATCATCATCATTAATCCTCATCACCGTCAGCATCGTCATCATCACCATCATCATCGCCATCATTGTTCATCCTCATAGTCATCTTCATAGTCATCATCATCCTCTTCATCATCATTATCTTCGTCATCAACATCGTCATCCTCATCATCGCAATCATCATCATCATCATCATCATAATCACTGTCATCATAGTAATAGTCATCGTGATCATCATCCTCATCCTCATCATCATCATAGTCATTATAATCATCCTCATCATAATCATTGTCATCATCAACATCATCATCCTCATCATCATCATCATCCTCATCCTCTTCATCATCATAGTCATCATCATCATCATCACCAACATTGTTCGTCATCATCATCATCATCATCCTCATCATGATCGTCATCATCACCATCATTGTTCACCATCATCATCGTCATTGTCATCATCCTCATCATCATCATCATCCTGCTCATCATCATCATAGTCATCATCCTCATCCTCATCATTGTTATCATCCTCCTTCTCCTCATCATCATTGTTCATCATCATCATTCCACTGCAAATGCTTGGAAATAAAATCAAAGTAAAATTTCAACTAAACCTATCATCATCATCATCATTATTCCTCATCGTCTTCGTCATCATCATTCTCCTCATCCTCATCCTCATCCTCATCCTCATCCTCATCATCATTATTCGTCATCATTTTCATCGTCATCATCATCCTCATCCTAATCCTCATCCTCATCATCGTCATTGAAATCATCCTTATCATCATCATCATCATTGTTCCTCATCATCGTCAGCATCGTCGTCATCATCATTGTTCATCATCACCATCATCATTCCCATCATTGTTCATCCCCATAGTCATCTTCATAGTCATCCTCCTCCTCCTCCTCCTCATCATCTTCATCATCAACATCATCATCCTCATCATCGCAATCATCATCATCATCATCATAATCACTATCATCACAGTAATAGTCATTGTGATCATCATCCTCATCCTCATCATCATCATCACTATCATTGTTCACCGTCATAGTCATTATAATCCTCCTCCTCCTCCTCCTCCTCGTCATCAACATCATCATCATCATCATCCTCATCATCATCATCATCTTCATCCTCTTCATCATCATAGTCATCATCATCATCATCATCATCATCATTGTCATCGTCATCATCATCATTGTCATCATCATCATCACCAACATTGTTTGTCATCGTCATCATCATCATTCTCATCCTCCTCCTCCTCATGATCACCACCATCCTCATCCTCATAATCATCATCATCATCACCATCATTGTTCACCATCATCATCATCGTTGTCATCCTGCTCCTCCTCCTCCTCATCGTCATAGTCATCATTCTCATCATCATCATTTTCATCCTCCTCCTCCTCCTCCTCATCATTCCATTGCAAATGCTTGGAAATAAAATCAAAGCAAAGTTTCAACTAAACCTATCATCATCATCATCATTGTTCCTCATCATCGTCGTCATCATCATCATCCTCATCCTCATCCCCATCATCATCATCATCATCACCATCATTGTTCACCATCATCGTCATCATCATCGTCATCATCATCCTCATCCTAATCCTCATCATCATAGTCATCATCCTCATCATCGTCATTGAAATCATCCCTATCATCATCATCATCATTGTTCCTCATCATTGTCAGCATCATCATTATCATAATTGTTGATCATCACCATCATCATTGCCATCATTGTTCATCCTCATATTCATATTCATAGTCATCCTCCTCCTCCTCCTCATAATCATCTTTGTCATCAACATCATCATCCTCATCATCGCAATCATCATCATCATCATCATAATCACTATCATCATAGTAATAGTCATCGTGACCATCATCCTCATTATCATCATAATCATCACCATCATTGTTCATCATCATAGTCATTATAATCCTCTTCATCATCATCATTGTCATCATCAACATCATTATCCTCATCATCGTCATCATCCTCATCATCCTCACCCTCTTCATCATCATAGTCATCATCATCATCATCGTCGTCGTCGTCGTCATAGTCATCATCCTCATCATCCTCATTTTCATCATCATCCTCATCATCATCATAGTCATCATCCTCCTCCTCATCATCAATGTCATCCTCCTCCTCATCATCATCATAGTCATCATCCTCATTTGATCATCATTGTCATCCTCCTCCTCCTCCTCCTCATCATTCCATTGCAAATGCTTGAAAATAAAATCAAAACAAAGTGTTTACTTAGAAAATGTGTGCACACATATCTAACACGTGTGCACAAAGTAGCAAGAATGCGCTTTCAGTGTGTGTGCACCCAGAGAGCACGATCATGCTTCTAGTGCGTGCGCATTATGTTTTAAACTACGTGCGTGCATGATTTAAATTTAGAATTTTGGCGGCACCTTTTTTCCAACCAACGTGGTGGATGACTTGGCTACTTTGGTTTTAGGTTCTAGTTTCCCAACCAAGTGGTTTGGGCTGTCTTATGACATAAAAACTTGTTTTGTACAACTTCTATTTCATGCATGATTTTCCATATGCCATGCTTGTCCACTGTTAATGAAAATTCACACACTTGTGTAGCTCTGTCTGTAGATTTTGAATATGTAATTTTTATTTAAATCTATTATCTTTTTCTATTTTTTATTTAATTTTAAATGGACTAACGTCAATCTAACACAAAAGGTAGGCTATTTGCTTCGGCTAAACTTTTGATTGCCTCACCTATTTAAAAAACGGAAAAGAACCTACACAGGAAGACACAAAGACCTACATCCTAAAAAGAAAAATATCGTTCATTAACTATGTAAATACCAAGATGTGGTGGACCAACGCTCAACCTTGTCATTTCAGGGCGTCACTCACTTCCTTAATTTGAAAAATAAAAAATATAACAAAAGTAAATATGGAAAAATAGTGCTACACTAGACACACCTGTTATCTAGAACTCTATGTAATTTTTTTCACAAAATTCCACCATTTGCATATCAAACGAGTGGACCAACGCAAACATATTCATTATTTTTTTGGGAAAAGTATAACATACCAACCTTAGAAGAACCTCATTTTTGGGGATTTATGCTTAGTTTCCATAAATAAAAGTTATATATTCCGGAAGGTAATCCAATTGTCCACGTTTCATATTCTTACACCATATTCCAAAAAGCTGTGTAGGCACCATATTCTAATATTGCTTTTTGATGTTCAGAATTCTATTTTTCCAGAAGTCCATTGCAACGAACGCGTCATAAGTGACCAGCATTATCTTGCACCATCCCATTATAGAATTACAAAAATAATGTATATAAAATAAAAAATTTAAATTTAAATAAAAAAATATTTAAAAATCCAATACATGTTGGGGAAAGCGTAGATGGAGGTAGTTGGGAGGAATGTCATTATACTTCCCACTTGGATTCAAGTGACATAGGTGTTGTTATACTTCCCACATGGGTTCAAGTTACAGAGGGAATGTGGTTATAATTCCCACTTAAATTCAAGTAATGGGGTTCAAGTAAGTGAGAATTTCTTAATTCTTTGTAGACAATAGTGAAAAATAATTAACAATTTTTTTTTGGGCATAAGTAAATTTTATTAAAAAAACTTATAAATGCCTTACAACTTCCACGTCACCATTAATAAATATATAGATATTTTTTACACAACCTAAGTAACATAATATTAACATTGATCTTGTGTTTCAACCCTTAAGGTATTGACCGACAAAGAACATTAACCGCCCAATACCAAGTGGACACACATTTCAAAAATAAATAAATGCAAATTGTAAAAATTAATAGATTAAGTATTAATGGACAATTAATACCCAATATAAGGAGATAGAATGTGGAGTATGTGGATAATAAGTTGTCCTAATCATCACTTAAACCATAGAAGTGGGGTTTGGGGTTTGGGTTTTGTTCCTACCGCTAGAACACCATAAAAATAGATCAGTTACATGAATAGAAAAACCTATTTGTTGGAAATGGTGGTCATGCACTATTCATATTTGGAGTCGTCGCTGTAGCTGGAAGTTTGTGATCAATAGAGGCTATCGAATATTGATCGAAACTTCATACTGCTCGATCTGCTGCGTTTTCGCAATTGTTTTTCACAAAATTCTATACGTTTCTTGCACTAATTCAAATTTTCAACAGTCTCACTTGTTTTTCAGTATGCATTGCTCCAACTTTACGTCATTATAATATTTTTAAATTCTTGGCATTGACTAGGATTTTATGTTATTTTTGGTTTTCCTTTTGGCATTCACAGCTTCTTTTCCATTGAGGCCATTGAAGGTACAACATTAGTGACTCTTTTAGAAAATGAAGAGAGGACGGGAGGATTGAATTATAGGGTGTCATGGCCGAAAACAACGAAGAGAATCGTGAGCTATTTTATCTCCCTAACTTCATATGTTTGCAATGGATTTGTTGGTATGAACTTCATGTGTTTGAAATGGCTTTGTTGGTCTGAACTTCATGTGTTTGCAATGGCTTTGTTTGACTGAACGGAATTTCTTGGAAAGTACTGTTTTTTTGTTTTTCCTAGAAGATTGAGGTTAATCAATTTTGCGTTCAAACCATGCGATTCCTACTATGGAAGATTGAGGTTAATCAGTTTCACATTCAGTGATGTGATTTTGTAGAACCTTTCCCAGTTTTAGGGATTATGTGGCTTTAATATAGTAAGCGTGTTTAGTTACTCAATTCTCCATTTGTTTTATTATTTTTCTATCTTAATCAAAGGCATTCAACAATAAAATGACAAAAGAATCATTTTTTTCCTTTCTTGGTGACGGATTGATCCAATAATTACACAATAGCATGCTGCATGTATATGTATCTTGGGATTGAATCATATGTTATCAATTTTTTGGGTTTGCTATAATTTACATCCCTTTTATCATCGTCTTTAATACTGTCTATATTTTTTTTTTAACCATGGGAACAAGAGTATATCCAACAACATGCAAGCCAAATATACCAATAACTTGTGACTTATCCCTAAGGCCACCTCTGTGAGCCTCTATCCTAGGGGTTTCCTACCCTTCTAGCCTTGTCACAACAAGCCAATGAGAAACGCTACCCCTGCAAGATTTGAACATGTTTAATACTATCCAAATGTAATGTCCCCAGGAATTGAAAATAAAAAAAAAATTATAGGCTAGTGAAAACTTACCTGGATGGAACATTATTCACTTACGGAACTCTATCGTACACTTCATGTACCTCTATTTATTCGTAAGTTGTTCTTATGTTTTGTCTTTTACTTTCAGTTTTTATCTTTAATGTATTTTACTTATGGTGTTCTACTATTGTTTACTTCTTAGTAATTATGTTTATACTTTTGTCGATTATGTGTCGTCATTGGATTTATATTCTTCGACCTTTATGCATAGTCACACCTATTAATTTTTGCATCCTAAATTAAATTCGTTTGTGGAAACAAAGTGGGTGGAGTGGCAGGACTCATTCTCCCATGACGGTTTGAAAGGTAAATGCATTTACTTGTTCGCAGGCTTACTTAGTTCTCTGAACTAAGGCACCTATTCTATTTCAAATGCAGTTCATACTTTGCGATGGGGTCTCATTTGACGAATACAAAAAAATTGTGACCTTAAATATCATACTATTGATTGACGTTGGTTTGTTTACCAACTCTGAATTATAACAGGTATAGTTACCAATCTCGTCAATTTAGTTATTGCTCCTAAAGTTCTTGTTCAGTACTTATGCTTCCTTATGATCTTGTACCCTTCAATTTACATCATGGTATTAATTTTGTTTATGTTTAGTTTATTAAAACTATTAATCCTATCTTTGGTTTTTATATATGCAGGTTATCATCTTAGACTAGATTCAGTTCTTGATTTTCTTACGAGGATAAATTGCAAAACATGGCATATTACATATGCCATGTTTACTAAGAATAAGCTTAGTACTTATGCCTCCTCCAGACCATGAGGTATGATTCATTTGGTTCATATGCCTGCACATTGTTTTGGTTTAATGATTTTAACGTGGCCATAGTTCTCATCCCTAGTTTTGCTTGGTTTGCAGGTGCCAAAAGGTAATGAGGAGCAGCGTGGCTCCAACTCCATTGGCACCAAGAGTTTGCAATTGTAGCCATGGTAAGCATGTGAGAAAGTCTATACTTGCTACCTCTTGGCCCTCTTGGGAAGACTACGTTTAGATTAGTTTCTTGGTTGGGGTTTTAGGGCTTCTCTGTGGGGTTGAACGTTGCCTTCAAGCTTATGATTACAGACTTGGATTTTAATTAAATGTTGTAATGGATTTGGCCATGGGTAAATTCATGTTTTCCCTTGGCTCTGCGTATAAATTTTGGGTTGTAATTAAAATGGTTTGGGCCTTTGAGCCATGGGCTGCACCATTGCTTGCAATGGTGCCATAACCCATTGAAATGCGTGTGTGGACTTCATTGGTTTGGAAAGGGCTTGTGTGGAGACATTGTGATTTACCCTGTTGTGTATGATGTATAAAATCTGTGTTTTTAATCAATGACTCATGTCGTTTTGCTTACTATATTTATGGTTTATTAATTCAGTTTTGACCCAGGCGTTCGCCTTCGTTTGAGGTTTGTGTGTTGAGTATAGTTTATTGGTTGTAATGTGAATATCATGGGTTTTGAAAGACCAAGTTGT
>LPNX010629781.1:100631-116113 GCA_001517045.1 Pseudotsuga menziesii
GAGGGAATATAGTGCTAAACAACTGGGAAAGCGCAACAGATTGAGGGGAATGGACTGTAGATCGAGGAGTATAGAGTTTCGATCAGTCGATAACAGATTGAGGGGAATGGACTCTACAACAAATTTCCCAGCAGCAGCGAAGAACACAACCTCTTCTAGTTATCCTACTCCAAAGACTAATAGTACATGACCACCACCTTTCCAGCTTTTCTACTCGATCTAACTAATCTATTTATATGGCCTTCCAAACCCCACTTCGGCTTAATTTGTTTTACCTGCTGAGTAGGACAACTCTTTACCCACCTAGTCCACACGCTATCGCCTCGGATTGGTTTCCCATTGTCCAGGTCACTTTAAAAACAACATAATACTTAATCTATTAATCTATTAATATTTAGAATTTGAATATCAAAATTTGAATTTGACTATGTTGATAAATTAAAATATGTGTCCACTTAGAGGTATTGTAAGTTGCACCGTGAGTGCCCATAGGGTTGAAACGTTTCATAAACAATAAAATTTTACTAAAGATAGTACGATGGAAAATTTTTATCATAAGAAGATGTAGCATTTTATTTAGTCAATTTTTATTAGCTCATTTAGGTAAGGTGTTTTTTAAGGAGGGTTTGGGTTCAATTTCTCTTGGGGATGATTTAGTTAGGAGGAGACATTTAAAATCCAACTAGTGTTGGACACACCATGAACACAGAGAGGGGGTGAATTTGTGTGTCGAGTCTTTATTACTTTTTTAACTTTAATAATCAACAACTTATTCAATATTATGCATTATCGCATTATCATTATATCATCATCAACATTGTTAACATCATCATATCATCATCATTACATAGAAAGCATAGCAACACAATACACAATATTTTTAAGTGGAAACCCAAGTCCTTGGGAAAACCACGGAATCCTTTTTAAAATGGTTTTCCAAAAATAACTAATTGGAAGGAGGAAACACTCCCTTATTACAAAGACTTCAATTTTCCAGCTGCAACTAGAAGGAGGCTACAACCCCCTCATTTACAACTCCATCGTTCTCCGGATTCAACCGAAAGAAGGATACGACCCCCTTTCCTTGCCTCGTCCTCCCACCCTGATAAGAGGATAAAAATGTTGTACCACAACCGCACTAATACTGCGGACCCAGTAATCGAAATCTGTATTGCACTGCACAATCTGTACCACACTGAACAGCGCGTACCACACTACTCAACCTATACCACATTGCACAACTTGTACGCTCACACTACAAAACCTATACAACACTGCTCAACATGTATGACAATGCACAACTTGTAGCACACTTCTCAAACTATACTACACAACTTGTACCATATTGCACAACCATTGCCACTACTAACCACTACTCATCATGTGATCACTCCTCATCAACCTGTTTAATCAATCTGTACTAATCAATTTGTTTCTCACATAAACCAAATGAGTGAATCTGAGTTTGCACACTAAACTCATTCCACCTGGTCAAACAAACTACTCATATAACTCACACAATCTGAGTCAAAACAACTGCACATAAGGCAACTTGTGCCAATCTTTCTCAATTGTGCCAAGATGCTTGTGTACCTTATTGAATATCACACGACGAAGAAAAAGTAGAAAAAATAAAAGAAACTCTAGATCATATCATCACATATCCCTCGTAACGAGCTTTCCAACGAGCCAAGAATTTTGTAATTCTGATTCCGTATGAGAAAGTTATGCCAATTTTAGTGAAGATGCCAAAACATTTTCGTCACAAAATTTCGCACTATTCTCCAAGAGTTGTGAAATTCCCAAGAGAATTGATGATGAAAAAATGAAATGATTGATATTCTATTTATATAGGTTGTGGAAAAAAATTATTACATTGGGCCGACATGCAATTCAAAATTACAAATAATTAAATTCTCTTTTGTTTGGTCAGCTCACCCAACCCAAAATGGTGGGGTGCCCCAACTTCAAAAATTTGTATCTCTTCAACCTTAATGAGTTAGAAGATGCTCCACATATCAACGGAAATGGATTGGACAGGACTATCTCCCTATGATGGTTTTACTTTCAAATTCTTTGTTTAATTCCCTTAAATTCTTCAATATGTCGAGGACATCAAAGAACCCACACACGAGGTTGCCAAAGACCACACCACCAAATACAAGAGATTCGAGCACTTCTTCAAAGTATTATGTAGCATATCAAAGTATGTATGTGGGATATTCCTCCATCTACATCCCCATATCCATATAACCACAAATAGGACCATACATCATCATTGTAATGTCCCCAAAAATTGAAAAAAATAATTATAGGCTAGTAAAAACTAAGGCTAAATAGAATATTATTAAACTTACAGAATATAACGTACACTAGTTGTACCACTGTTTGGTCATAAGTTGTTCTTATATTCTATCATCATTCTTTCAGTTATACTTATTGGTGTGTTTTAATTGAGATGTCGTAATGCTGATTACTACTTTGATTCTTATAGTTATACATTGTCATAATGTGTCGTTACTTGATTATATGCTTTGTTCATTCTGCATAGTCTTACTTGTTATTTATATGGTTCTAACTTAACCCTATTTGTGGAAACAAAGTGGGCGGAGTTGCGGGACTCGTTCTCCCATGATGGTCTGAGAGGTAAAGTGTTCACTTGATTAGGAGGCTTACTTAGTTATTTGAACTAAGGCACCTCTTTATTTCATATGCAGATCATACTTCGCGACTGAGACTTGCTTCTAAGGAGTGTTGAATGTGTTGATCATTAATGCACCTATTGTTTGTTAATATGCTTCATTAGAAACTCAGATTGCTAACAAGGCAATTACGACCTTCATTAATTATTTAACATAGATGAATTATCTATGTGCTACTTATAATTCATTAGGTATTTAAGTTCCATCTTTTATATCTTAGTATATTTACATTCTATGTTTATTTTATTAAAAATATTAACATAACCTTTGTTTAGTTCTTGGCAGGTTATGATATTGGGCTTAAAAACGAGACCTTGATTTTATATATGATTATTATTTTACCATGGCATATTTCATATGCCATGGTTCTTAAGGTTGAAGCTTAGAGGAATGAAGAGCATAGTTTAAGGCTTAAGCCTATGGTTATGCGATACCCATTATATGAAATACTTGGTATTTAAACTTTGGGTTGGCATGTATATTGTATTGACTATACATTACCCAAAACCTTGATATATATCATACTTTGTAATATGCTTTGGGGTGGCGTGTTAACATATGGTTAAACCATATGCGATTGGGGTTTAAGTCTTGCATGGGGATGGAGACCAATGTTAATGCATTGTTTGCAAACTATGGATAAGTGGGTTTTATGTCAATAGTGGACCCCACATTGGCACCATTAATGCTCGTTGGGGATCGTGGCAGACCCAACATAGGGTTTGGGTTCCACGATTCCTTGTCATTTCGTTTAGGTTGTTTGGGGTTTGGTCTTAGTTTTGCGTAGGGGAAAAATGGAGGCAACTGCTCGCTAAACGAAGGTAAGCTCTATTGGTTTCATGACAGCATTTGAAGTTTACCTCGTTGTTTGTAAACAGTCCATACTTCTCATCCTTGTTTTGTTTGGTGGTTTGCAGGTGCCACGGTTGGCAAAGAGCAGCGTGGCTCAAAGCTTTGTCGCTGGTTTGTAGGTGGTGCTAAGGTGTAAGGTAAGCCTGCCACACAAGTGTACACTTGTTATCTCTTGGCCTAACTATGTTTCATCTTTTTCATTTGGTTTGGGGATTCTCTGTTGGGTTTTGATGCGCCTTCGGACCTGTGTTAAGAGACTTGGTTTTTTATATTTTGTGAGGCCTTTTGGCCGTGGAGCGAATTTTAATGCCCTTACAGGCTCTGTGTATATCTTATGTTATTGTAATTCATCTTTTTGAATTTGGAGCATTTATTCCTGGGAAACACCATTGCTTGCATTGGTGCCATAGCCCTTGGCGCAACTGGATAATACTTGACTTGCTTTATTGGAATTCCTGTACATAATATTTACTGTGTTTATAAAATGGAAATGGTTATTACATTTACCGTGTATGTGTTGAATTTATGCCGAGCTTATTCGATTTTTGATGTGGGTTAAATGAGGCATTCTCCATGGTTGATGGACTGTGTATAAAATGCTTTTATTTAAAACCTAGTTGTAATAGTTGACAACGTTTGGGT
The DNA here is from genome assembly GCA_001517045.1 of Pseudotsuga menziesii. Classification (NCBI taxonomy): domain Eukaryota; kingdom Viridiplantae; phylum Streptophyta; class Pinopsida; order Pinales; family Pinaceae; genus Pseudotsuga; species Pseudotsuga menziesii. The sequence continues at coordinate 104,828 of LPNX010629781.1, forward strand.
AGAGGTCATGTCGTGTATGGCATGAGCCTTCCCTCAGGTTGTTGCGATAGCTCCAGATGGTTGCCTTACTGTTATTATTTTGTTGATTAGTATATAATGTGGATTGAGAAAGAGCCATGGGTGCAACCCATGACGGCCTTCGTCGCTGCAGACTGATGTAATGTCCCCAAAAATCGAAAATAATTTTTTTTATAGTCTAGTAAAAACTACCTAGATGGAACATTATTTACTTACGGAACTCTATCGTACACTTTATGTATCTATGTTTAGTCATAACATGTTCTTATGTTCTGTTGTTTATATTTCAATTGTTACTTTTAATGTATTTTACCTATGATGTTGTACTAATGTTTACTACTTAGTATTATGTTTACACTTTTGTTGCTTATGTGTTGTCATTAGATTTATGTGCTTCGTCCTTTTTGCATTGTTTCACTTGTTAATTATGGAGTCCTAACCTAAATTTGTTTGTGGAAACAAAGTGGGCAGAGTGGCTGGACTTTTTCTTCCATGACAGTTTGAGAGGTAAAGCATTAATTTGCTACGCAGGCTTACTTAGTTCAATCGAACTAAGGAACCTCTTTTATTTACTTACACAGTTCATTACTTTGTGATAGGATCTGGTGTAAAGTGTGTTGACAGTCTTGATCCTAGAGGATATGCTGCTAGTTGTTACATTTCTTATGGACTTGGTTTTATAACTTGGTAAGTGTTGTTATCGTTAATTTAGCTATTACGGCTAAATTTCCTGTACGCTAATTATTCATTATTATGGTGTATATTCGTTATTCTATATGTTTAAGTTGTATGTATATTTTCACTATACCTATTAACATTTCTTATGTCCTTTTATTGGAAGGTTATTATATTGGCTTAAGAGCATACCTTTGCTTTTTACGAGGGTGAAGAAGTTAACATGGCATATTGCATATGCCATGTTTGCTAAGAATCATGCTTAACACAATTCGTGGTTTATTTAAGATAAAGTTATAAGCCTAAAGTGTATTTTATTTATCTTATAAGATGTATGCCTTATGGCATTACACCTTGGACTAACGCATTCTATGGACTATGTATTATTGTAATCTTACCATAATGCAAAATTTGTAATATGTTAACATTGTGATAGAGTTTGGTTGGCGACATAACATATGGTAGAAACCATATGATAGCATAGTTTAAGCTTTCATGTGGGAGGTGGTCATACGTTGTAATGCAGCAAAACATAAACTATAGAGAGTGGGTTTTGTATGGCTTTAATGGTTTCTAGCTGGTGCATTCAATACGTTTGGAGAAACATGATAGCTTTCCATTAGGCTTGGCTCACGATAGTTGTGTATTGTTTGTCATTTGGGGTTTTGCACTTTGGCTCTGTGTAGGGGGTATACCATGGAGGCGACCTCTAGATTGTGAGGTATTTCCTCGTTGGGTTTATATTCCTACACATTGGCTTGGTTTAATGTTTGAGCGTGGCCATAGTTCTCATCCCCATTTTCGATTGTGTTTTGTAGGTGCTGAAAGGGAATGAGGAGCAGCGTGGCTTTAACATGTGTGGGCTCCAAATGCTTGCAATCGTGGCCATGGTAAGCCTGTGAGCAAGTTTTTACTTGCTACCTTTCGGCCCTCTTGGGAAGACTACGCATAGATTGTTTCCATGTTGAGGTTTTATGCTGTGGGTTTTGATGTGGGGTTTACAATTTGCCTTCAAGCATATGATTATAGACTTGGATTTAATGGCTTTGGCCGTGGAGTGAAGAATCATGTTTCCTCTGGTTCTGTGTGTAAATTCTTGGGTTTGTTGTGATTACATGGTTCAAGCCTTTGAGCCATGGGCTGCACCATTGATTGCAATGGTGCCATATCCCATTGACATGCTCGTAAGACTTTGTTTTGGCTTTGGAAACGACTAGGTGGATAGTCTGCGATTTTTACCCTGCTGTGTATGATGTTTATACTCTACGAAATTAATGAAGGACTTATGTTGTTTTTTTCTTACTGTGTTTGTAAATGAATGTGCTAAGTTATGGTTTAATAATTTGGTTTGGACACAGGCATTCGCCTTCATTTGAGGTTTGTGTATTATGTATATTGTAATGGTTGTATTATATAAACAGTGTGGGTGGTTGAGAGGCCAAGTTGTGAATGGCTTGAGCATACCCCATCGTGGTTGTGATAGCTCTGTGTTATTATTTCATTAGTGTAGACAATTTTAATGAGTAGTGTAGGGGTGGTTCATTAGCAGAGTAATTAGTTATAAGACTCACTCTGTGATTTAATTTGGCATGGTCGTAACTTATGTGAGTGTTGTGCATTTGTTGGTTTCGTAAAGGCCAGGATTTAAAGACCCTCGATGGAGTTTGTTGTATTAACCGGTAAATGGACTATGTGTATTTATATTAAAACTTGGCCTAGGCCCTAATTGGTTTAGGGTCTTAGGACCTAGATGTTAGCATCTGCATTTGTTATTTATATTGTATTGGATGTATTTTAATAACCACATCCTGCATACGATTTGATATATAGCGTGGCCTATGTAAAAAATGATTATGGGATTTGGTTGTTGTTTTCTACATACAATTCTTATGGCCTGTTATTATGCCTTTGCCTTGGGTCTGGACATCCATGGGAATCGATGTCGTGACCTCTGTTGGAAAGCAGGGTTTTAGTGTAATGTAATGAATGTATTTTAATAAAAAAAAAAATGGGCTTGCATGCCCACAGGATTCGATTCTTGTTCCTGTTTGCAATACATGGATTTATAATATGATTTTGATGTTATTTTAATAGGATCTGATTACTGTATAAGATGTATTATTTTAATTTTGGTTATGGTAATGTTTGATGAGTTATGTAAATTTTGTTTATGGTTATGTATAAATGGAAAATGGATAGAACTGTAGATTCTTTTGTATGAATTATGAACAAAGATTTGTAAAGAACCACATGGATGGTCACGATGGTTCCTTTGTTTATTTGTTTCTAACACTCATAATTTAGATGCAAAGTTTCGATACTAGTATATTCTTATTAGGGCAGACCTTGAAAGGTCTTAGAGGAGTTATTTAATTTTGGAATTAAATGTATAGATAGTTTTTATAAATGTTTATACTTGATGGCCTTATATATATATATATAAAGTAGTTATGTTTGTAAGTAATACCCTAAGGTAGCTAACTAGTATATTTATTTCTTTAAACTTACTCCTATGATTAAATCTACTATAATCTTAACATGTCTCTACTGACAAATGAAATATGTCAGTAGAGTTTGTAAATAATAGGCGAGCAATAAAATAGTAGGTTTAGATTTTACCTAGTTCAGTAATAATTTCTAAATATTGGGTGAATACAGAAACAAACTTAGAGATGCAATCCTAGATATATACAACCTATGATAACATTTACAACCCAAGGGAGTATTGAATAAAATACAAACCCTAGGAGGGTCTAGCCAGAAAATCAAATACATAGGGATAGTAGATATATTGAAAACATTCATCTAACATAACCATCATTTAATCTAGAAGGTAACATAGATAGTCTAGGGTTAGATTTTAAGAAATTTAACCCTAGGAGATATGGACAGAACCATCATTTTCAGGGTTAAAAATCTATAAAGAGAATTTATATAAAGCAACCAGCATTTACCCTAGAAATGAAATTGACATACTAAGAAATCATACCTGTAATTTTTCTTCCTGAAGCTCCTTTAATGGTTGAACCTGCAGAATTCTTAAATAATGAGCATTATCAATTTAAGACAGATCTAACCTTTGATTTTGATGACCAAATCACTTGGGAACTACCACGTTCCTCCCAACCATGACCTGAAACTGTTCCTGGTTCTAATCCAGATCCCCCCGAGCTAGAATCCAACATGCAAGTAGCTTAGAGTTCCTAAGGTAGGGTTTCCTAACTGGTATTCAGTTATTAATCGATCCTCTTTTCCTTACAGGAGAAAGTTCTCAAGGAAAACACTTGAGAGAAAAAACATGCAGAATAATAATTCTCCAAAGATAAAAATCAGAACCCCCAAGACTTTGCTTGGCTTCAGTCTTTATAGACATACTTTTTAGTCAAAGGGACAGTTAAATCAAGAAACCTTGGTTTCTTGATTTAACCCTTTTTAATTACTGGGGTAATTTTCAATACTTAACCTAGGAACTTTTAACTAGTTCTTAGTTAAACTTTTGTAGGTATTATATTATTTATTAATCCTTTAATAATAAATAATAATTAATGGAGATTCTCTTCTTTCTTTTAATTAATTATATATTTAATCATAATTAATTCTTTATACATACTATGTATAAAATATATAGTATTATAACACTTGTTAACATTTGTCTCCGGGCTTCATATACCATGATCCCTCGACTAAATGACACTTCTTCATTAAGGTCAAGTAGGTAGATGGTTTAGGTCTAATAGGCTAGGTAACTCTAAAAATTCGTGGATGTTGGATTTTCCTCGTATAACGTGGTAGCTCTTCAGTACTTTGATGGGAATACAGAAATTTAAAATTTGATTTAATCACTTATAAATAAGTAGGATGAGATCAATATTTTTCTCAAGTTGTTTTCACTCAAAAGTTATTAAATTATTTTCAGTAACCCCTAGTGCTTACAAGAGCCCATACTCAACTTATATAGAAGGGATTTACAAACATAGTGCAATTCCAGAGCTTTTTCTCAACACTAAATGCTAGGATGTACTTGTATGATACACCTAGGGATACAGTGGCCAAGGATTCGATGCTCTAGAGCTTATGCTCAACATCAACATGGAAGGCTCAAGGGTTTATGCCCAACAAATCCAATTATCTTCTCATGTGTTCTAGAGCTTCTTGCTTAACACAAAGGTAAGTACTCATGTGTTCCAGAGCTTCTCGCTTAACATAATTCATCAATCACTTAAGTGTTCCAGAGCTCCTCACTCAACACAAAACATCTCGTCAATCATGTGCGTGAGGGTCAATGCACAACACAACAAGCATATACATATATCATAAATAATTGGCTTATGTCCAATATATAAACAAATCATCATGTTCATAGGCAGTTGGGTCCTTGACCCAATATAAAATAAAACATCAAGATGATCATCATAATCAATAGACACATGCCTATAAGTGTTAGGTCCAAAATTCGAGATATTACATCTCTCTTCGCTTAGAACAACACCGTCCCTGGTGTTCTAGGGACTCAGAATGATATCATGAAACAAGGCTAGGTAATCCTTTCTCATGGTGGCATCGTTCTCCCAAGTAGCTTCGTCAGCCTCAAAGTGCTTCCACTACACTTTTAATTGGACCATGATGCACTTCTAAAGTTGTACTTCTCTTTTGTCCAATATATGAGTAGGATCAGTGGACAACTCCCCATGAGGTTCTACCTGTAATAGGGACCAATCAACAACATGTTTAGTATCATAAACATATTTCTTTAACAAAGATGCATGGAAAACATTGTGGACTCTTACATGCATGGAAAATCCTAGTTCATAAGCCACTAGCCCTTTCTTGGTCAGTATTTCAAAAGGTTTATAAAATATAGGTGCTAACTTACTGCACCTACCCAAGCTCAATGAACTTCATTTGGATTTTACTTTCAAGTAAACATGATCGCCTATTTGAAAATCCTTATCCTTTATTTTCTAATATGCGTAACGTTTCTGGCGGTCTTGTGCTTCCTTAAGGTTCACCTAGACCTTGGTAACCAAATGTTCCATGTCCATGAAAAAATCAGGCCCTAACATGAGCTGATCCACCGGGATATCCCAATTAACTGGCGTCCTACACTTCCGTCCATAGATTACCTCAAAGTGACTCATCTTGGTGGAAGCCTAATAACCATTGTTATACCCAAACTCTATGAGATGTAAGTAATCCTCCCACTTTGTGGGATTGTTCATGACATACATTCGGTGCATGTCCTCGACAATTTGGTTTACTCTTTCCTCTACCTATCTGTCTGCGGGTGATATGCAGTACTGAAGTTCAACCGCATCTCCAATCTGGAGAATAAATATCTCCAAAAGTTCCCTGTGAACTTAACATCTCGATCCACGATAATTACCTTGGGTATCCCATGTAATCTAAATATTTATTTCAACAAGATATCAGCAATGTCCATAGCCTTCTAGGTTGAATTTACAAGAATGAAGTGTGCTTCCTTTGACAACTTGTCGATGACCACAAAAATAGAATCATTTTTCTTCTTACTTTTCGGTAAACCAGTGATAAAGTCCATATTAATAACTTCCCACTTCCATTCCGGAATGGGTAATGGCTACAACAATCCCGCAGGATGCTGATGCTCAGCCTTGACTCGCTAGTACTCCTGACATTTCACAATAAACATTGCAACGTAGGCCTTTAGCTTAGGCTAGAAAAAGTGTCTCTTGACAATGGATATTATCTTTTGATATCCTGGGTGCCTCGAGTAAGGTTCCCTATGAAATTCTGTGAGGATGCTGTCCAACCGAAGGTCCCCTCCTTCTGAAACATACAAGTGATCCTTGGACCATAGCAGTCAAGATTCGTCTACCTTGTATTCTTTTTGTTGTTGAACCAACCTATCTTCTTGGACTTTCTTGAGGATCTCTACATAGAAGGGGTCAACTCTGTTGGCTGCTCTAATCTTCTCATGCAAATATGCATCGGTTTGACTCAAAGTCACCTTGTAAATCAAGTGAGTTCATCAGCAACCTTATTCTCCTTGTCCTTAATGTGCTTAAGCTTGAAATGGTACTCGCTTAGGAAATAATACCATCTGGAATGCCTCGCATTCAGATTCGATTGATAAAAAAAAATACTTCAAACTCATATTGTCTGTGTTCAGAAGGAACTTCCTTCCCATGAGGTAGTGACTCCACATCCTTAAAGCATGGATGATGGTTGCTAACTCAATTTCGTGCGTAGGGTAAATTTCCTCATGTTCTTTCAACTTCCGTGGTTCATAACAGATCGTGTTATCATTTTGGAAGAGGACTCCTCCAAGTCCTTCCTTGCTTGCATCCGTGCAAACAACAAAATCTCCATCGGGATCCGCAATTTGCAACACTCGTGTGGTCATCAAAAGCTTCTTAAGCTTTTGAAAACTTTCTTCGCACTTGTGAGTCCATATGAAGTTATTTTCTTTCTTCTGCAAAGCACTCATAGGGCAAGCGATTCTCAAGAGTTTATCAATGAAATTTTGATAATATCCAGCTAATCCCAAGAATGACCTAATGTCAATGACACTAGTAGGGATAGGCCAATCCTTTATAGCTTTAATATTTTTTGGGTCCACAGCTATCCCTGTCTCGGAGATAATGTGACCTAGATACTATATATCCGGTTTGTAAAAATCACATTTACTAAACTTAGCGTAAAGAGGGTGTTCTCTTAACACTTGTATTACTATACAAAGGTGTTCTTCATGTTCCTCTTTATTCTTGGAATAAACTAGGATGCTGTTAATAAATACTAGGACAAACTTATCTAGATACCTACTGAATATGTTGTTCATTATACACATAAAGTTCGCGAGTGCATTGGTCAACTCGAACGGCATCACTACAAAATCATAGTGCCCGTAACTTGTATGAAACACAGTTTTGTGAATATCTTTATCATAAATCCGTACCTGATTATATCCAGATTGCATGTCAATATTTGAAAATATTTTGGCTCTTCCTATCTGATCGAACAAGTCGTCAATCCAGGGGAGTGGGTAATGACTCTTTATAGTCATTTTGTTCAACTGATGGTAATCAATGCACATTCGCATTGTACCGTCTTTATTCTTTACAAAAAATATCGGTGCTCCCCAAGGGGACACACTGGGTCAGATATACCCTTTCTCTATCAACTCCTGCAACTGTAGTTTGATTTCCACCAACTCAGGTGCACTCATGCGGTAAGGGGTTTTGGAGGCAGGAACTAATCCCGGGGTCAGCTCGATGGAGAAGTCTAGGTATCGTTTCAGAGGTAATCTGGGGATTTCCTTGGGAAACACATCCTTGAATTCTTAAATAATGGGGAAGTCTTCTATGCATTGTTCCCTATAAGACTCTATGTCTCGGATGTTTACTGCAAACAACTTGCATCCTTTCCTAAAGCATTTGTTTGCTTGTAAGGAAGATATTTGTCTTACAAAAACTTTCTATGGAATGCCCTGAACCTTCACTTGGTTCCCTAGTCTATCAGTACACAAGATATACTTGTGCAAACAATCGAGCATGACATGGTGTTGTTCGAGCCAGTCCATGCCAATAAGTACATCGTATGATCCTAAAGGTAGGATGTTCAGGTTTACTTTGGTAAGAAAACCATTTAGGTTTACCTCACATTCTTTAATAATTTCTGAAACCTTCCATTTCGTACATGTGGCTAACTGAACTAGCCAAGGTTTATCATGCTTTACTTTTTCTAGTTTGCATATATCAATAATTTTAGGTGCAACATAGCTCCGAAAAGCACCGGGATAAATAAGTATTGAAACATAAGTGTTCAAGATCTTACCTTCTATCTCGACCATCGTAGATTGATGATCTTCCTGTCAGCCATCCAATGCTGCATAGATCCAGGATGTTCCAGCTATTTCCTCTACAGTTGGTTCCTCTACTGGTCTTGTTCTTACAATAGCAGGCACAGTGAGGCCCGCTGCATTTCTAGCACTTGATTTGTAGCAGGGTAGCGTTGGCTCCACTTGCTACTAGTTTGTTAACATTAGTAGCTGGTACATAAGGCTTTGTACCAGGTTGATTAAAGTTTCTGTTTGCTTGAAAGTTGTTATTCTACTTTTCGTTTGGCTATGCGTTGGACCCAGGTTTGCGATTTTCAAATAATTTCTTAAACTTGTATCGGTTTGGGTTTAGGTTTTCCTACCTCAGCTGTCCATGCTCATAACAGAGCCTAGTTTTGTGCAGCATGGTATTCAAAGTCTTAGGCATGTCAAATTCAATCATGTCCTAGAAAATGGGAGGAAGACATCCTAGGAATTGCTGGATATTTACCTTTTCTTCCTTGATGTAAGGTACATAATGCAACAGGTCTAGAAATATGTTAATAAACACATCCATAGTCATGGATCCCATGCGTACTTCGTGAAAATTTTTCACTTTTCGGTCAAAGAATATTTCCGAGATATATTTTTCTTGGAAATATTTTTGGAAAGTATCTGAGTGTGTTTCCTACAGCTCATCTTTCTTGGTGTGTTTAAATCTCTCCACCATTTTGCTGCTTTGCCATTCAAGTTATAGATGGAAATCCGAGCCTTCATCTCACTTGAATAGCTATGAACCTAAGAGTACTTACTCATGCCCAAAAACCACTCTTCATCCTTTTCCCCAGTTTTTACTTCACCTTCATAGGCCGAGGCTCTTATTTTTTGAAACTCCCCCACAAGACTGTCATTACTCTTTTGCTTCTTTCTTTATGGAGAAAGTGAGTCACCATTAGAAGGATTGTGATGATCTTGTTTAGTTGCTTCAAGGGTACATTCTTTTTCCTCTTTTCTTGGGCTGCTGGCCCATTTTGGGTAAGGTTCTCTTTTGGAATTGTTTGTGGACATATTAGGTTTACCTTGTGGGATTCCTCCCGTCATATTTCTCAGTAAGGCTTCATTTATAGCTTGCTCTTCCCTCCTTTCGTTCAGAATTTCTTCTATGAAAATTTTCAATTCAGCTTGAAGACTATGTAAAGTTTTCAAAACATCATAGTTTAGCTCTACCACCAGCTCCGCTTCCGAAGTGGGGGTGGTCATCTTCCCTTGATGACTATTTTCTTCCCCAGTATTCATAAACTGATCAGTGCTGTAAACATTTCCCGTCAACACAAATTTTTTTTAATGACAGAAAAATTTTCTATTAGTAACATATTTAATTAACATACTTTATTTGCTTTGCGTGAATGCTTGGTGTGCCCATATGTCTCTCAGTATTGAAACTGGGCTCTGATACCACTTGTAATGTCCCCAAAAATTGAAAACATTTTTTTTTATAGACTAGTAAAAACTACCTAGATGAAACATTATTTACTTATGGAACTCTATCGTACACTTTATTTATCTCTATTTAGTTGTAAGCTTTTCTTACGTTCTATCATTTATATTTCAGTTGTTACTTTTAATGTATTTTACTTATGATGTTGTACTGTTGTTTACTGCTTAGTATTATGTTTACACTTTTGTCACTTATGTGTCATTGTTGGATTTATGTGCTCCGTCCTTTCTTCATTGTCACACTTGTTAATTATGGAGTCCTAACTTAACTTTGTTTGTGGAAACAAAGTGGGCGAAGTGGCGAGGCTTGTTCTCCCATGATGGTGTAATGTCCCCAAAAATTGAAAAAAAATAAAATTATAGGCTAGTAAAAACTACCTAAACGAAACATTATTCACTCACGGAAGTCTAGCTTATCTTTCATGTACCTATATTTATTCATAATATGTTGTTGCGTTTTGTCGTTTACTTTCAGTCATTATTTTTAATGTATGTTACTTATGATGTTATACTACTGTTTACTACTCAATATTGTGTTTACACTTCTGTCTCTTGTGTGTCGACACTAGATTTATATGCTTCATCCTTTCTGTATTGCCACACTTGTTAATTATGGATTCCTAACTTAACTTTGTTTGTGGAAACAAAGTGGGCGGAGTGGTGGGACTCATTCTCCCATGACGGTTGAAAGGTAAAGTATTACTTTGTTACACAAGCTTACTTAGTTCAATCAAACTAAGGCACCTCTTTACATTTAAATGCAGTTCATTGTTTTGCGATGGGATTTCATGTAAAGTGTGTTGACAACATTGATCATCGATAACCTGCTGCTAGTTATTACTTTGTCTATCGACTTCGTTTTATAACTTGGTAAGTGTCGTTATTGTCAATTTAGCTATTTCGGCTAAATTTCCTGTACATTAATTATTCTGTATTATGGTTTTAAATTCGTTATCCTATATGTCATTAATATCTCTTTCATGCTATGTATATTTTTTAATATACTTATTAACTTCTATTATGTTCTTTTATTGGCAGGTTATTAGGTTTGTTTAAGAGCAACAGTTGGATTTTTATAGTCCTAGATGTTACCATGGCATACTTTGTATGCCATGGTTCATAAGCATAAATACTTTGTTACTAAGGTATTAAAACCCTAAGCTCTAAACCTATGGTCTAAACAATATCTAAAATCTTTAAGCATGGGTTCTTAACTTTGGACTAGCACATCCTATGGACCATGTACCATCGAAATTCTATCCTAAAGCAAACTTTGTAATATGTTAATGTTGATGTTAGAG
>LPNX010629781.1:127603-155613 GCA_001517045.1 Pseudotsuga menziesii
ATTTTCACTAAATTTTCTGCTTCAAGCAGGTTATGACAAGTCAAAGCAGGAAGAGCTCTTGGGGAAGCTAGGAGCTAGCTTTAAGCTTATAGAGTCTGTACTTGGAACTCTGACAAAGTTTAGAGGAATTGTGAGCAAAGAAAAAACAGGGAACCTGAACAAAATTTTTCTGAGCTCCTCATTGCATGGTTTCCCATCACATGTTCATCTAGGGAGTGCAGCTGTGGTCTCTTCTACCCTCTCTGTTGAGGGATTTTTGTATACAATTGAGCAATTTTTCAGAGCAAGAGATGCATTAGGGGGAATTGAGGTGGCCCATCCTTTGCAATTGGAGATTGCAGTAGCAAGTTTTCCAAGCACATGGCAGCTATAAGAGGGTATCTTGTATGACAGATGGGTAAGGGGCTGTTTTTCCAACTTGGAAAGCACGAGAGAAGATGAACTTATCAATTGTTTGCTTGGGCACAAGAAAATCAAAATTTTTTTCTTGTCTTCTCCAAGGAACCAAATGGCTCCATTTTCCTCAGTTGGGTAGAATAAAAGTGAGGAGAAAATATGGAGAGAGAGGTGGTGCTACAGAAAAAGCAACAAATCACATCCCATTGACACAACACTCTAGAAATATGTGGAGAAACTTGGCACTAGGTGAAACTCTGGTGGGAGCTACAGATGAATAATTTATATGTTTTAAGAACAATTAGATTGGCTGAATGAGTGAAATCCCATTTGCTTGATAAACAAGGGAATGGACTTGTGAAGCACAGAAGTATATCACCCAATGTTCCATAGAAATAGATGCAAACCTGTGCTGACCATCCCACAGAATGCTCTCGCCAGTGTTTCATGATTCGGAAACATGCCATACCATACAATGTCATGATGTTTGGCTGACTCTGACTTTCTGACTTTCCAAACTTACTTAGATTCACAACTTCATTAAGCGATTCTTGTTCTGCTTTGAGAAATTTGTAGCCTTTCAGAACATTAGGGAACCCAATTGCCCCTCTTGAACTGGAATGTATGTCTGCTAACTCCAAGACTGTGAAGAGAATTCGAAATGAGTTGTCTTCAGAAGTTCTATCAATTCTAAACGAGTTGTCTTCTAAAGTTGTTTGGGCGGTGCCTGGACAATTTATATCCACCTCGGGTAATTTTGAATAGGTGGCAATTCGACAGTTGATTGATATTTTGGAAAAAGACAAAGAGAAAGCCCCTGCCTCTCTGCAAATCAAGCAGTAGGGGCTAAGCATCTGTCGATGCGATGGTCACAACAGGGGAACTCATGGTAGAAAGAAATTCCAATATGAAAATATTGCAACCTAGTAGATAGAAAAGGAATTACAGACTATTGGCAACCATTCCCTCCAAGTTCCCACTCATGGAAAGCCATAAGTCAGGATCTTCCCTTAATTAAAAATTCCCTGTTTTGGATGCCAAAAGGAGAAACCTCAGAGAATAAATGGGTAGATAGGCTTCACCCTACTGGAGTGACAAATGAAAGTGTCAGCAAAATCAAAGGCTGGCTAACTATAAAGAATATCACCACCATTGCAGATCCCTTTGTCTGGCCTTCCTCCTCTTCAATTATCGAGTAAGCTAAGACTTCTTCATAGAATCCTAAAAGTAAAAAATAAAAGACTCCAGACCATGGAGACCTAAGGGAAAGGATACAGTTGGAGAAGCATACAGGTAGCTGTGTGAGCAAGCAGACAGGTCTAGGCTTCACACACACAATTAGAAAAGGACTTGGGGCAAAACTTCATTCACAAAAATGAATACTTTCTTTTGGCTCTTAGCTCGCAAAAAAGAATACTGTCAGTGAAAGCAAATTTGAACCAACATGTGAAAATTTGAAAGGATAGACTTTGTTCCTCTGTTCCTTTTTGGGAATCAGCCTATCTGAACCTATATGTATACTGTTCAAGCCTCGCAAATGTTTCAGTTAAAATAGTAATAAACATTGTCTGCTTCCCAACATATCAAAACTTTATTATTTTTATATGTATGTTTATTGTAGGTAAATAGTATGCAGTAAAATGAAATTTCATTTGGCAATATTCACACATTATAAAGGCCGAGTTAGAATAAATGGCAGATTATATCATTGTAACCAAAAAGAAAAACTTATCTACAGAAGTGATAGACACTGCTGACCAGATAAACTAAGAGGTCATTTCTGAATCAACTTCAAGCGTTCACCCACTATAAGGTGGTGTCTAATTAATAATAATCAGAGGGCATAAGCTAAAGTAAAATCCATTCCTACCAGAATACAATTGTGTTAAATTTCTCTACCTTGTTCTTGAAGAACATTGCTTAGCTTGGACATTTTCATTTGCAAATGGAGGTATGGCAGCGTTGTCACCCTTGTTTGCAATTTTATAGGTACCATTCTCCCTTGCATTTGAGCCCTTACCACCACCAATATCTGAATAAAAGAAGTCCACAAAATTATTAAAATATGTTTTTAAACAATACAGAACCCTAGTTGGGACACCCGAGATATCAAAAGATGATATTCGCTGTCAAGAGACACTTTTTCTGGTCTAATTTAAAGGCCAACATTACAATGTTTAATGCGAAATGTCAGGAGTGCGAGCTAGTCAAGGCTAAGCATCAGCATCCTGCAGGATTGCTACAACCATTTCCGATTCCAGAATGGAAGTAAGAGGTTATTAGTATGGAATTTATCAATGGTTTATTGAAAAGTAAGAAACAAAATGATTCTATTTTTGTGGTCATCAACAAGTTGTTGAAGGAAGCACACTTCATTCCTGTGAAGTCGACCTACAAGGCCATGAACATTGCTACTATCTTCTTGAAAGAGATATTTACATTGCATGTAATACCCATGGTAATTATCTTGGATTGAGATGTTAAGTTCATAGGAAACTTTTGGATATCTTTGTTCTTCGGATTGGAGATGCAGTTGAACTTCAGCACTGCATATCACCCGCAGACAGACGGGTATACTGAGAGAGTATACCAAATTGTCGAGGACATGCTCTGAATGTATGTCATGAACAATCCCATGAAGTGGGAGGATTACCTTCATCTCTTAGATTTTGTGTATAACAATGGTTATCAGGCTTCCTCCAAGATGCATCACTTGAGGCACTTTATGGATGGAAGTGTAGGACACCAGTTACTTGGGCTAGCTCGGTGGATTGGCTCATGTTAGGGCCTGATTTGTTGATGGACTTGGAACATTTGGTTACTAAGGTCCAGGTGAACCTTAAATAAGCACAAGACCGCCAAGAAAGTTATGTGAATCGAAAAAGAAAGGATAAGTACTTTCAAATAGGTGACCATGTTTACTTGAAAGTAAAATCCAAACGAAGCTCGTTGAGCTTGGGTAGGTGCGGTAAGTTAGAACCTATATTTTGTGGACCTTTTGAAATACTGGCCAAGAAAGGGCCAGTGGCTTATGAAATAGCATTTCTCGTGCATGTAAGAGTCCAAAATGTTTTCCATTCATCTTTGTTAAAGAAATATGTTTATGATAATAAACATGTTGTTGATTGGTCCCTATTACACGTGGAACCTGATGGGGATTTTTTCACTAAGCCTATTCATATATTGGACAAAAGAGAAGTGCAGCTTCAGAAGTGCACTGTAGTCCAATTGAAAGTGCAGTGGAAGCACTTTGAGGCTGACGAGGTTACTTGGGAGAACGAGGCCACCATGAGAAAGGCTTATCCCGCCTTGTTTCATGATATCATTTCAAGTCCATAGAACACCAGGGATGATGTTATTCTAAGCGGGGAGGGATGTAATATCCTGAATTTTGGACCTAACACTTATCGGCATATGCCTCTTGATTATGATGATTATATTGATGTTTTATTTTATATTCGGTCAAAGACCCCACTGCATATGAACATGATGATTTGTTTTATGTATTGGGCGTAAGCCAATTATTAATGATATGTGTATATGCTGGTTTGTGTTAGGCATGGACCCTAAAGCACATGATTGACGAGATGTTTTATGTTGAGCGAGGAGCTCTGGAACACTTAAGTGATTGATGAATTGTGTTGAGCGAGAAGCTCTGGATCACATGAGTACTTACGTTTCTGTTAAGAGAGAAGCTCTGGAACACAGGAAAATATAATTGGATGTGTTGGGCATAAGCCCTATAGCCCTCCATGTTGATGTTAAGCATAAGCTCTAGAGCATCAGATCCTTTGCCATTGTATCCCTAGGTGTATCATACAAGTACATCCTAGCATTTAGTGTTGAGAGAAATCTCTAGAATTGCACTATGTTTGTAACTCCCTACTATAGGCATTGAGTATGGGCTCTAGTACGCGCTAGGGGTTACTAAAAAGAATTTAATAAATTTTGAGTGAAAACGACTCGAGAAAAATATTGATCTCATCATACTTATTTATAAGTAATTAAATGAACTTTCAAATTTCTATATTCTCATCAAAGTACTGAAGAGCTTCCACATTATACGAGGGAAATAGAACAAGCAAGGATGTTTAGAGTTACCTGGCCTAGTAGACCTAAACCATCTACCTACTTGACCTTAATGAAGAAGTGTCATTAAGTCTAGGGATCATGGTATATGATGCGCAAAGACAAATGCTAATAAAGTGTTATATTATTATGTACTTTATACATGTTATGTATAAAGAATTAAATATATTAATATTATAAATAAATGAAAGAAAGAAGAAGAGCTCGATCAATTATTATTTATTTTGAAAGATTAATAAAGAGTATAATGTCTATAAAAGTCCAACTAGGAACTAGTAGAAAGTTCCTAAGTGAAAATATTAATATTTACCCAAAGTAATTGAAAAGGGTTAAATCAAGAAACCAAGGTTTCTTGATTTAACAGTCCCTTTGAATGAAAAGTTGGTCGATAAAGACTCAAGACAAGGAAAGGCTTGGGGTTCTGATCTATCATTAGAGGAGTCATTTTTTTGCTTGTTTTCTCTCAAGTAAATTCTTTAAGAAATATTCCTTGGAAGGAAAAAGGAGAACTGATCTAGATCTGATACACCAGATAGGAATCCTTACCCTAGGATCTCTAAGCTACTTGCATGTTGGATTCCATCTCGGGGGGATCCGGATTAAAACCAGGAACGATTCCGGGTCATGGTTGGGAGGAAAATGGTAGTTCCCAAGTGATTTGGTCATCAAAATCAGAGGTCACGTCTGTCTTAAATTGTTAATGCTGGTTATTTAAAAAGTGTGCAGGTTCTGCCATTAAAGGAGCTTCAGAAAAATTACAGGTATGAGTTCTTAGTATGTCAAGTTCATTTCTGTTAGAATTTCATCATTAAGCTAGCAATACATTAGGATCTCTAACTGAGAGAATAACAAGTACAACAATCAAACACAAGAGACAATGAACACAGTGTTTATTCTCAGGGAAAACATAAATGGTGAAAACCCCACAACTTCCTCAAAGATAGAATCAGCACCAAAAGTAGAACCCAAAATAGTAAGTGATCTCCCGATAGCAGTAACCTTCTTTCTATCTAGCCCCAGTGTCTTCTCTTTCCTCAAATATGCACTACACTTGAGTGTGTATAAGATGTGTGATAAATAGAGAGGCCAGCTCTCTATTAATACTAATTCTCAACTTGACTAAAACCTACTAGGGCCGACCTCACTAGTAGAGTCTAATAACCCTAGTGCCTCAGAACTGTGGGGACTTTAATCCTTAGACAATAGGAGGGTTACCCACAATGAATTGACATGACTTGTTTACATTATAGATCTTCCCGATAGGAACATCAGGGCATGACATGACTCAAGTACATCCTGGAATAAACATCGGGTTACAATATATAAGAAATACAAGTGAAATACATTCGGAAGTTACATATACATCGACACTCCCTCTTAACTAGGAAGGTATTATTTCGACACAATTTTCAGCACAAGTCTTCTTCTCTGTATCTTCTGGATCATCATCGAGTCCTCATCATATTCAAGTATTCTTCATATTCAAGTCATCTTCATCTTCAAGTAATCTTCATCTTCAATTCATCTTCATCATCGGATCTAGATTGTCACTGGATCTGGATCATCACTGGACATCATCACTGGATCTAGATGATCACTCGATCTGGATCATCACTGCTAGATCATCATCACTAGATCTGGATCATCATCACTCGATCTGGATCATCACTGCTAGATCATCGTCACTGGATTTGGATCATCATCACTTGATCTGGATCATCACTAGGTCATTATCACAGGTGCTATTTCTTGATTCTTCTCGTCATAGGAATCTCTATAGATCCAACCCCTTTTCATGCTGGATGTACATCTACAGAGCTAGTCCTTTTTCATACTAGATGTATCATCATAGAGCTAGTCCTTTTTCATACTAGATGTGGAACACACACAGAGCCAGTCCTTTTTCATATTGGATGAGTCTTCACAGAGCTAGTCCTTTTTCATACTAGATGTGGAACACACACAGAGCTAGTCCTTTTTCATACTAGATGTGGAACACACACAGAGCTAGTCCTTTTTCATACTAGATGAGTCTTCACAGAGCTAGTCCTTTTTCATACTAGATGTGGTACACACTTAGTGCTAGTCATTTTTCATACTAGACGAGTCTCCACGACGCTAGTCCTTTTTCATACTAGATGTGGTACACACTCAGAGCTAGTCCTTTTTCATACTATATGAGTCTTCACAGAGTTAGTCCCTTTTCATACTAGTTGTGGTACACACTCAGAGCTAGTCATTTTTCATACTAGATGAGTCTTCACAGAGCCAGTCCTTTTTCATACTGGATGTGGAATCTACATAGAGCTAGTCCTTTTTCATACTAGATGTGTCTTCACAGAGCCAACCCTTTTTCATGCTGGATGTGGAATCATCACATACACATGACAATGGAAGGAACCAATCCTCTCACCATGTCACAACTCTTACATCCGACCATGGAAGGAACCAATCCTCTCACCATGTCGGACGGGCACAACACTTATATCTAACCATGGAAGGAACCAATCCTCTCACAATGTTAGAATGACACAACACTTACATTTTACCATGGAAGGAACCAATCCTCTCACCATGTCAGAAGGGATCAGCATGGACACATCACTTCCTCTTAGGAGGAATCTTGATCTAGAGAACACCAAGCTTCTCCCTGAAGTACTCAAACTTCACCCTAGCCAATGGCTTAGTCAACACATCAGTTATCTGTTCGTCCATCGCAACATACTGGAGCTTCACTGCTCCTCTCTACACCATATCCATGATATAGTGATACTTGATCTCGATATGCTTCAACTTGTCATGGAATACTGGATTCTTTGACAATTTTACACAACTCTAGTTGTCACAGTATATACAAGTAGCATCTAACTGGAGATCAAATAAATCAAACAGTAGCTTCCTCAGCCATACTGCCTCACAACTAGCTGAACAAGCTGCGACATACTCTGCTTCAGCTGTACTTAGTGCCACATAGGATTGCTTCCTGCTAAACCATAAGATCACACCTGATCCCATACTTAATCAACACCCTGAAGTAATCTTCCTATCGATGGCACTGCCTGCCCATTATGAATCAACATAACCCTCCAGGTTAATCCTTTGATCAATCTTATACTTGAGCCCATAATAAACCCTACCCTTCAGGTACCTCAGAATATGCTTTGCAGCTATCAAGTGAACATGTCTTGGATCTGTCAAGTATTGGCTCAAGGTGTTCACAGCAAATCAAATATCTAGTCTCGTGTTCATCAGGTACATCAATGATCCAATCATCTGATGATACATTGTAACATCAATCGATTTTGATGAAGCATCACTCAATAGCTTCAGGTTTGATTCCATAGGTGTGGTTAATTCCTTGCAGTCCATCATCCCAAATCTCTTTAGGATCTCTACTGCATACTTCCCTTGTCCAAGGAAGATTCCATTCGTAGTCTGCCACACCTCCATACCTAGAAAATAATGCATCATACCCAAGTCCTTCATTTGGAACTCAGCAGCAAGATTTCTCTTCGTATCAGTAATCAACCCATCCATACCTGTCACAAATAGATCATATACATATAGTAGGAGTATCACTGGGTTGCCATCTTCAACCTTGTAGTAAAGGTTGGAATCTTCTTTACTCTTGGTAAAGCCCAAACTGGATAGAAAGCTGTCAATTCTGCTGTACCATGTCCTGAGTTCCTGTATCAAACTGTACAGGGATTTATTCAATCTACACACATGAGACTCCCTATCATGTGTCTCAAAACCGAGTGGATGCTCCACATACACTTCCTCTTATACTACACCATTCAAGAAAGCAGTCTTGACATCCATTTGGCGTATCTTCCATTTCATCAGTGCAGCCATAGCAAGTACCGATCTGATGGAAGTGTATCTGGCTACAAGTGCAAAGGTTTCTTCATATTCTATTCCTTCTTTCTGTGAGAAACCATGAGCAACAAATCTTGCTTTATATTTTTCTATTCTACTGTCTGCAGGATGCTTGATCTTGTAGATCCATTTGGAAGTTACAACTGACTTTCCTTCTGGTCTTGGGACAACATCCCAAACATCATTCTTCATGATCAATTGATACTCTTCGATCATCGCATCCTTCCATTCTTTCTGTTCTGTTTCTTTTTCATATTTGGAAGGTTCTTTATCAATAAAATCACATAGTAAAGGTACATGACTGGAATGGGATCTGGTCCTCTTTCTTTCTCTGAGATTCTCTTCTAGAACCCCATATCTTTTCGCACCTTGGATAATCTATCGTACCCAAGCAAGTTTCCTCTTGTGAGGATTCTTCTCCTGTGGTTGATCTACAGGTCTTTGTGGTTCTTCAAATTCTCGATCTTCTTCTTGAGTTTCTTTTTTCATGATTGTATCATGAATTCTGGGAGCTTCTGCTTCTTCAGGTTCTTCAACAGGTTTCTTTCTGGATTTGATGTAGGATGAATCTTCGTCAAATGTTACATCCCTGCTGATGTCAATCTTCTTGAACCCTAGGAAGTATATTCTGTAAGCCTTCAAGCTTTCAGAGTATCCCACAAATATACCCTTCTTTCCTGAAGGATCTATTTTTGTCCTATTCTCTTTTGGAATGTGTATGTACACTGGACAACCGAATATTCTGAGATGGCTGAATTCTGGTTTCTTTCCGGAGAAGACTTCTTCAGGAGTCTTGTTCTCAAGTACTCTGTGTGGAGTACGATTCTATACATACACTGCTGTTCTGGCTACTTCTACCCAAAGATGCATATGAATATCTTGATCATGAAGCATTGCTCTTGCAACTTCCATGATAGTTCTGTTCTTCCTTTCTGCAATCCCATTTTGTTGTGGATTATAAGGGGTGGACAACTCCCTCTTAATCCCTGAGTCTTTACATAGTTCCTTGAACTCATTTGAAGTGAATTCTCCGCCATTGTCTGATCGAAAAGTCTTGATCTTATTTTCAGTGTGGTTCTCAATCAAGGCTTTGAATTCTTTGAACTTGTTGAACACTTCATCTTTATTCTTCATGAAGTAAATCCATGTCTTCCTAGAAAATCCATCAATAAAAGAAACATAGTACACATACTTGCTTAGTGAGCTTGATGACATTGGTCTGCATACATTAGAGTGGATGATTTCCAAGATTCCTTTTGCTTTGCTTTTGCTACTTGGAAATGTCTTCTTTGTGTTCTTTCCTTTCACACATCCTTTGTAGACCCCTTCATGTTTTGCTTGAATTTATGGAAGACCTTCAACAACTTTCCTTGCAAGTGGTAGTGCTCTGTAATTCACATGTGCAAGCCTTCTATGCCAAAGTTCATTTGGTTCTACTAAGTCATGAACCAAAGCTTGTTCTAGTTGGTCTTTCAACTTGTATAGACCTCCTTCTTGTTCTCCAATCACTATTGCATCGTCAAAAGTCTTTCCCTTTGGACACATAAGAAATTGGCCATCTACAAAAGCAACCCTCGTTCCTTTTGCATCTAATGCAGATATGGAGAGGATTTTCTTATTTATTCCTGGAAAAAATAATACTTTCTTCATCTTCATAGACTTTCCAGAGTCTAGTATATAGGAGGATTCACCACTACCTTTTATTGGATACTGGTAATCATCCCCAAGTTTCACCTTGTGAGGTGACTCATGTTCAGATAGCTTCACAAATGATTCTTTGAATCCCATCATATGCTTGGAAGCACCACTGTCTATGAGCCAATCATTGCTTCCATGTGAAACAGTTCCCGTAAGAGCGGAGATCAGAACATATTCTTCATCACTTGAAGAATCACTTTCTTGTCTGATTCTTTTTGTGGAAGGTTCATCATCTTCTGTGGCATGAGCATGATGTCTTCTCTTGTTTTCCTTCTTCTTATTTAGGTTCCCTTTATTAGGGAAGAATTTGGATATGTGAACTTTCTCATCACACGTGTAACATATAATGGTATACAGATCTCTTTTAGGATGTGAGGTCTTACCTTTGGAGTGATGATGGTTCCTTCTGGTTCTCTTGGAGTGAATAGTAAGAGATTGATCTTCATTTCCCATCTTCTCTTCTCGAGCTGCTATCCGAGATTCTTCCCATAGTCTGCTGAACTTGACTAACTTCTTTCTAGAACAGATGCCTTGAATGAAAGAGTCACATGATCTAGGGAGACCATTCAAGGTGGTCATCACAATTTCTGCATTTTCCACTTCTTCATCTACTACTTCCAGCTGTTCCTTGATCTGATATACCCTTGTAAAGTAAGACTGGATAGTCTCAGCATTCTAGATCTTTACATTCTTCAATTGGTTTCTCAGAGTCATCTTCCTGTTTATGTTCTTTCCTTCAAACAATTTGGTTAGGGCATCAAACATAGCTTTAGGTGTCTTGAGGGAGGACACCTGTGGTATGAGGTGATCCTTGATAGAATCGGGAATGATTCTCTTTTCCATAACCAACTTCTTCTTATGTAAGGCCTTAGCCTCATCTCCCTCTGGAACTGGAACCTCCTCATTGATATAGGAGTCCAACTCATTCTCTTCCACGACCAGGGAGATCCTATACTTCCAGGCTCGGAAGTTATCAGGTCCCTCAAGATTTTCATCAAGCTTGGTATGATGAGACATCTTAAACTGAGAACCTCAAATGGAAATACAAAATATTTATATCTTACCAGGTCAAGATGTCGGATCTGGATTTGGAGCTGAAATCCTGCAGTATTGGTTCAGTAGGAAACTAGGGTTTTGATTTTCCGGAGTTCTGTCCAACCAAATGCTTTGAATTTGATCCCTAACTTTTATTTTGGGGAGGAGATCAATCCAAGCCCGGTCTCATTGAAAAATTCCTCTTCTGTGAAAAGCCCTAATTTTCAGCAATAGTGTCGGGTCCAAAACTGAAAAACCTCAGAATTGGATTCTGCTTCGACAGAAAAATATGCCCTAAGGAGGAGAGTTAATCCAACCTTATTTTGCTGAAAATATGTGGAGGAAGATCCACAAACTAGGAAGCCCTAGTTTCTGCAGCTGCACAATGTCTTCTTCTTAGGTTAGCTCTGATACCATGTTAGAATTTCATCATTAAGCTAGCAATACATTAGGATCTTTAACTGAGAGAATAACAAGTACATCAATCAAACACAAGAGACAATGAACATAGTGTTTATCCTCAGGGAAACCATAAATGGTGAAAACCCCACAACTTCCTCAAAGATAGAATCAGCACCAAAAGTAGAACCCAAAATAGTAAGTGATCTCCCGACATAAGTAACCTTCTTTCTATCTAGCCCCAATGTCTTCTCTTTCCTCAGCTATGCTCTACACTTGAGTGTGTATGAGATGTGTGATAAATAGAGAGGCAAGCTCTCTATTTATACTAATTCTCGACTTGAATAAACCCTACTAGGTCTGACCTCACTAGGAGAGTCTAATAACCCTAGTGCCCCAGAATTGAGGGGACTTTAACCCTTAGACAATAGGAGGGTTACCCACAATGACTTGACATGACTTGTTTACATTATAGATCTTCCCTATAGGAACATCGGGGCATGACATGACTCAAGTACATCCCGGAATAAACATCGGGTTACAATATATAAGAAATACAAGTGAAATACATTCCGAAGTTACATATACATCAACAATTTCTAGGTTAAATGCTCACTGCTTTATGTAAATGTTCTTTATATATTTCTAACCCTAGAAATGAGAGTTCTATGCATATCTCCTATGGGTACATTTCTTAGGTTTTAACCATAAACTTCCTATGATACCTTCTATTTTAATGGATGGATATGTTAGGTAAATGTTTTCAATATATCCCCTCACCCTATGTATTAGATTTTCTAGTTAGACTCTGCTAGGGTTTGTATTTCTTAAATATACCTTGGGTGGCGAATGTTATCATAGGATGTATATAGCTAGGATTGCATATCTAAGTTTGTTTTTGTATTTATTCAATATTCATAATTTATTACTGTAAACTAGGTTAATCAAGACCTGTTATTATTGCTCACCTATTCTTTATAACTCTACTGACATATTTCATTTTTCAGTAGAGACATGTTTATATTATAGTAGATTTAATCATAGGATCAAGATTAAAGAAATAAATACACTAATTAGATACCCTAGGGTATTACTTACAAACATAACTACTTTATAGATAAATATATATATAAAGATAAAATCATCAAGCATAAAAATTTCTAAAAGCTATCTATACATTTAAATACAAAAATAAATAACTCATCTAAGACCTTTCAAGGTATGATATAATAAGAATATACTAGTATCGAAAATTTGCATTTAAATTATCAGTATCAACACTAAATGAATGAAGGAAGGATCGTGACCATCCATGTGGTCCTTTACAAATCTTAGATCATAATTCATACAAAAGAATTCAGAGTTCTATCTATTCCATCTATACATAACCATAAACAAAATTACATAACTCATAAAAACATTACCATAAACGAATTAAAATAATACATCTTATACAGTAATCATAACCTATTAAATAACATCAAAATCATATTATAAACCCATGTATTGCAAACAGGCACATGAATCGAATCCTATGGGCATGCATGCTCAGTTTCTTTTATTTATTAAAATACCACTCATTACATTAAATAATCCAAACAGAGTCAAACCCTATGGGGTTTTGTTTGCATACATGCTAAGGCCATGCTATACATAATATGCATGTGGGAAAAAATCTTTATAAACCACTACCACGTTGCTAAGTCAAACTATTATTTTGCTACAGCACAGCCTCGACCAATGTTTCAAATACACACAGTCCATTTACAGGCTAAATACAACAACGAATGCCATTGTGGGCTTATAAACCCTGGATTCTACAAAACCCACGATTTCATTATATTAAACAACCAAAAGATGCCATGCATAGCATTCACCTAAGTTACGGCAACGCCAAATTATAAATTACACATTAAGTATTAGAACCAACTACTCTGTTAACGAATCACCCCTAAACTAATTATTAAAATATCTACAGTAATGAAATAACATGAAGACTATCACAGCCATGATGGGGAAGGCTCAATCCATTCATATCTTGGTCTTTCAAAACCCACGCTGTTCACATTACAACCATTAAAATATACTCAACACACAAACCTCAAATGAAGGTGAATGCCTCGGTCAAAACTGAATTAATAAACCATAAACACAATAAGCAAAACGACATGAGTCATTGATTAAAAACATAGAGTTTATACATCATACACAGCAGGGTAAATCATGGTGTCTCCACACCAGCCCTTTCGAAACCAAAACGAAGTCCACAAAGGCATGCCAATGGGTTATGGTACCATTGCAAGCAATGGTGGATCCCATGGATGAAAGGCCCAAACCATTTTAATTACAACTCCAAATTTATATGCAAAGCCAAGGGAAAACATGAATTTACCCACGGTCAAATCCATTACAACATTTAATTAAAATCCAAGTCTATAATCATAAGCCCGAAGGAAAAGTTCAACCCCACAGAGAAGCCCTAAAACCCCAACCAGGAAACTAATCTAAATGCATTCTGCCCAAGAGGGCCAAGAGGTAGCAAGTATAGACTTTCTCATAGGCTTACCATGGCCACAATTGCAAATGCTTGGAGACAATAGAGTTGGAGCCACACTGCTCCTCATTACCTTTCGACACCTACAAACCAAGCGAAACTCGGGATGACAACTATGGCCATGTTAAAATCATTAAACCAAAAAATGTGTAGGCATATGAACCGGACAAATCATACCTCATGGTCTAGAGGTCGCCTCCATAGTTTCCTCCCTGCGCAAAGAAAAAATGCACATCCCCCAAATGACAAACTCTATGCACAACTCTCATGAGCCAAGCCTAAGGGAAGGCTGCCATGATTTCCAAGGACATTAAATGCACCAGCTCGTGGCCATTAACGTAACAATAAACCCACTCTCCATATTTAAAATGTCGTTGCATTCGTGACCTCCAATACAAAGCATAAACCCTGCTGACATATGGTATAACCATATGTTATTTATCGCCACCCTATTTCATATCACCATGAACATGACAACGTATACTTATAACAAGGTATAATGTATTGCAATAATAATGCTTAAGCATATAGTCCATGTATGGCTTGCGTTGACCTTAATTCAACTATAAGACTTATATATTAAGATAATGTAATCCACCATAGGGTTAAAGGAATTTAACATATGAACCTTAGGTTAAAATATTAACTTAAAGCAATACAACTAAGTACTAAGCTTATGCTCAGTAAACATGCCACATGTAATATGCCATGTTTTGCAATTTATCCTCGTAAGAAAATCAAGAACTGAATCTAGTAAGAGATGATAACCTGCATATATAAAAACCCAAGATAGTAGTAATAGTTTTAATAAACTAAACATAAACAAAATTAATACCATGATGTAATGAAGGGTACAAGACCATAAGGAAGCATAAGTACTGAACAAGAAATTTAGCAGTCATAGCTAAATTGACGAGATTGGTAACTATACCTCTTATAATTCGGAGTTGGTAAACAAACCAAAGTCAACCAACAGTATGATCTTTAAGGTCACAATTTTTCTGTATTCATCAAACGAGACCCCGTCGCAAAGTATGAACTGCATGTGAAATAGAATAGGTGCCTTAGTTCATAGAACTAAGTAAGCTTGAAAACAAGTAAACACCTTTACCTCTCAAACCGTCATGGGAGAACGAGTCCTGCCACTCCGCCAACTTTGTTTCCACAAACAAAGTTAAGTTAGGATGCAAAAATTAACAGGTGCGACTATGCAGAAAGGTCGAAGTATATAAATCCAGTGACGACACATAATCGACAAAAGTGTAAACATAATTACTAATAAGTAAACAACAGTACAACACCATAAGTAAAATACATTAAAGATAATGACTGAAAGTAAAAGACAGAACGTAAGAACAACTTACAAATAAATAGAGGTACATGAAGTGTACGATAGAGTTCCGCAAGTGACTAATGTTCACTAGCCTATAATTTTTATTTTATTTTATTTTCAATTTTGGGGACATTGCATTTGGACGGTATTAAACATGTTCAAAACTTTCAGGGGTGGGGTTTTTCATTGGCTTGTTGTGACAAGGCTAGAAGGGTAGGAAACCCATGGGATAGAGGCTCATAGAGGTGGCCTTAGGGATAAGTCACAAGTTATTGGTATATTTGGCTTGCATGCTGTTGGATATACTCTTGTTCCCATGGTAAAAAAAATAGAAATCTAGACAGTATTAAAGGCGATGATAAAAGGGATGTAAATTATAGCAAACCCAAAAAATTGATAAAATATGCGTCAGTCCCGAGATACATGCATCATGCTACAGTGTCGTTACTATCTGTCACTAGGAAATTAAAAAAATGATTCTTTTTTCATTTTATTGTTGAATTCCATTGATTAAGATTGAAAAATAATAAAATGGATGGAGAATTGAGTAACTAAACATGATTACTATATTAAAGCCATAAAATCCCTAAAACTGGGAAAGGTTCTACAAAATCACATCACTGAATGCGAAAATGATTAACCTCAATATTACATAGTAGGAATATCATGGTTTGAACGCAAAACTAATTAACCTCAATCTTCTAAGAAAACCATAAAATCAGTGCTTTCCATGAAATTTCGTTCAGACAAACAAAGCCATTGCAAACACATGAAGTTTAGACTAGTAAATCCATTACAAACACATGAAGTTTAGACCAACAAAGCCATTGCAAAACTATGAAGTTAGGGAGATAAAAGAACTCACGATTCTCTTTGTTGTTTTCAGCCATGACACCTTATAAGTTGATCCTCCCGTCCTCTCTTCATTTTCTAAAAGAGTCACTAATATTGTACCTTCAATGGCCTCAATGTAAAAGAAGCTCTGGATGCCAAAAGGAAAAACAAAAATAACATAAAATCCCAGTCAATGATAACAATTTAAAAATATTATAATGATGTAAAGTCGGAGCAATGCAAACTGAAAAACAAGTGAGACTGTTGAAAATTTGAATTAGTGCAAGAAACGTATAGAATTTCATGAAAAACAATTGTGAAAATGCAGCAGATCGAAGGGAATAGAGTGCAGATCCAGCAGTATGAAGTTTCGATCAGTAGTCGATAGCCTCAACTTGTCACAAACTTCCCAGCTACATCGAAGACTCCAAATGCAAATAGTGCACGACCACCACCTTTCCAGCAGATAAGTTTTTCTATTCGTGTAACTCATCTATTTTTATGGTGTTCTCGCGGTAGGAACAAACCCCAAACCCCACTTCTGTGGTTTAAGTGCTGATTAGGACCACTCATTATCCACGTACTCCACAGGCTATCTCCTTATATTGGGTTTTAATTGTCCAGTAATACTTAATCTATTAATTTTTACAATTTGCATTTATTTATTTTTGAAATCTGTGTCCACTTGGTATTGGGCGGTTAATGTTCTTTGTGGGTCAATAGCTTAAGGGTTGAAACACAAGCTCAATGTTAATATTATGTTACTTAGGTTGTGTAAAAAATATCTATATATTTATTAATGGTGACGTGGACGTTGTAAGGCATTTATAAAATTTTTTAATAAATTTTACTTATGCCCAAAAAAATTGTTATTTTTTTTTCACTATTGTTCACAAAGAATTAAGAAATTCTTGCTTACTTGAACTCCATTACTTGAATTTAAGTGGCAATTATAACCACATTCTCTCTGTAACTTGAATCTACTTGGGAAGTATAACAACACCTATGTTACTTGAATCCAAGTGGGAAGTATAACGACATTCCTCCCAACTACCTCCATCTACACATTCCCCAACATGGATTGGATTTTTAATTTTTTTTATTGGATTTTAATTTTTTATTTTATATACATGATTTTTGTAATTCTATAATGTCTTAAGTTATGTGACAAAATCTCCTCCATACTAGCACCTCGCTACTATGTGCAATCAAGATACTACAATTGACATGGTTAAGTGGTTCTCCATATTCATTTACTATTTACTTGCATAATCATATTTGAGAAATAAGTTTGTAGCACTTATTTGTAAGTAGTAAAATTTTAAGTACATTTCAATTTGATAATGAAAATATAAGACATAAAACTTAACCTATATGAATGTGTACAAAAGTAATTCAAATAATATCCAATAAATGAACAACAATTAAAAGAAAATCCTACTCTAAAAGTGATGATGAAACTTTATGGATTTGAAGGGATGGTGGAGGAACTTAATGTAATTGATGCTTCATTTCCACATTTATAACTAACATGATAGAAATACAAAGAAGACTTGTGTAAAGTAGAAGTAGAATAAATATATATGAAGTCAACCCTAATAAATTAATTAATAAAATAAAACATGGTCTTATACCATAGTTACATGGAGAAAAAATGAGATAGTTTATTATAAGTGATACTCCCTGCACATAATAAGAATCCCATTGGGGACCCCATTTTCCATTGAGTATAGTATGTATACCTTCCTTCTATACACTCTCTGGATTCTATGCAATACCTTTCATGAATAGGCCACCCATTCCATCCATGTAGTAACCTACATTTGTGCTTTCTTAAGATATTTTAGAGCATACTCAAGCAAGAGACTCATTAAAAAACTGGAAAAGTTCTATCTTAGCCTTAAAACCCAAGATCTAATCTAAATTTATGTCTCTGAGCTCCAATGTCTCATGTCTCCTGAAGTAATTGTTTCCCACTTTCCAAAGGGTTGTTTGGTAGGGAATACCTCTAACCCTAAAATACTAACCATAACATACAACACCATCAATATGGATTCTAGTTTCATCTTACAGCTTCAGGGAAAGGGCAGTGAATACATCATCACTCCATAAACCTTGATAGCATAAAAACATATAGCCAACCGTTATCTTCTTATTGTATTGCAATATAGAAAAATAATATTTGTAATGTACACATCTACAAAACTTAGTGATTTTTCAATAAAGATCCACTTGGTTTTTTGTAACTCCTTGAAACTTTGATTATCACAACTTGATATTGAATATCCATTTTAGCAAAAACAATTATGAACTTGATGTTGTTTTCATTCTTAATTGCAAGGAATTATTAGGGCACAAGGAAACTACAAGGTTGAACCTTCTTTGTTTTTCTATTGATGTTCATCATGAAACCATAAGAATAGTGTTATGTAACCAAGTCCCCAAAATAGCATAAAAATAATAGAAATAGACAAGAACAAAGTAAACCATGCCATAATAATGAAGAACATAGATGAATATGAATCCTCTTCGAGGGAGGAAGCTCCTTACACAATGTACTAAGTACATAAGAAAAGAACAGATACAACGATGATTAAAATGAAAATATCTCCTTCCTATACATAGGAGACCAAGATGCACAATAACAACTAATAGACTGAGTAACCAAGCTGACATAATAATATGTAATACATTACAATATAGGGGTAATGTGCCACTCTACAGGGGAAATGTGCCCAACATTTATGGCTTAACATGACCCTCCCATTCACACAAGCGTTGTCCTCAACTCTTGGGTAATTGTGGATGCATTTATATGAAATACACATCTTCCCATGTCGAATCTGCAACTGGTAAGTTCTTCCACTTGATGAGGTACTCAGTAATAGCTTGATTTTATAGTGGTTTGGTCCTTTTTTGATTATTTGATTAGGTTCCTATATGGTTTTACCTTCTTCAAAACTCCTTTGACGATGACGTTGATCTGCGTGTCATTTTATCATTTTTTTTGACATCCTCAATATTTGTAAAATTGCTTGTTGGCGCTCTATGCAATCTACCACTGCTTGAAATGTATATTTTCCTGACACTCAAACGATATGCTCCATTTCATTCTTCTAGAAATATGGGTATCTGTAAGGTTTAATGCTAGAAAGAACTCTTCCTGGAATTAAGTGAATATCATGGCCCATATCTTGAATAGGTGGAATACTTATTGGAATATCTTCAAATACCTTTGAAGGCTTATTAAGGACCCTTTGGAAATATTGGGAAGTAGGAGACTTAGGTGTTTGAACATCTTGTGAGCATGCCTATGTAATTACACCTTATTATCCTTTCTTTAACAATTTTTTCATACCATTAGAGTTGATTACCCTGCTTGGTTTCCTTGTGATACCATTTAACACAAGTTATTTTCCTTCCTATTAAAATTTCATGAAAAGCTTTTGAAAAATTAAAAGCTACCGTTCCCAATAATTTGAACCAATGAACCCCTAATACAACATCAACACCACCCATTGGGATAGAAATCATGGGACTATTAAATACATA
This sequence comes from Pseudotsuga menziesii, assembly GCA_001517045.1. Lineage (NCBI taxonomy): Eukaryota > Viridiplantae > Streptophyta > Pinopsida > Pinales > Pinaceae > Pseudotsuga > Pseudotsuga menziesii. The sequence goes on from LPNX010629781.1 coordinate 147,373, forward strand.
TTCCCCCATAGTAATATTGATATTATGGCATTTCCCTGAGAAATTGATAGTTCCTCAATCTAAAATCATTATTTGAAATTCTGGTGTTGAATATACAAAGCAATTGAGATTTTTGGCTGCTTTACAGGGAATGAAATTATGAGTACTACCATACTCAATAAACACTATTACGCTTTTGATTATTAATATATCCTCTTATCTTGAGATTTTGAGGAGTGCTAATTTCAACAAAAGTATGATAAGATATGGTGGGAGTAATCACTTCTAGTTTGTCCCCTTACGATGTATCTTGTGCTTTTTGTTATTCCTCTTTACATTCGATGTAGAATAATTTCTTTTCTCCACACTTATGCCCCTTACTATAATTGTTGTTACAATTGAAGCGTAGACCTTTCTCTCTTCTTTCCTCTAGTTGTTGAGGTCTTAACCTTTTACGTGGGTTAAAAGAAGGAGCACCATTCTCTATGTATGTGTTGGAAGTGGTATTTCTAGTGGCGACAACCATATTTTTACTTTCAACCTTCCTTTCCATTATCAAATCCTTCTCCAAGGATGGTGGTTCGAAGATATGCACCTCATTTTGAATGTTATCATTCAAGGTTCCAATAAAGAGATCCAACAAATTATGTTATGCAATATTCTTCACTTGGAGACTTAGCTTCTGAAACTGCTTGATGTGCTCTATAACTAGACCTTTTATTTTGAGATTTAACAATTGGCTAAAGAAGGTTTTGTTATTTATATCTCCGTAATGTGAAATTAATTTTTCTATGAATATTGGCCAAGAGATAACAAAGTCCTTTTCATGGTCACAAATCCATTGATACCATACAAATTGATCAAGATTTAATTATGAGGATCCAATAGTTACTTTTTGCAAGGTTGACACCTGGTGTAGATCAAATAATTGCTCCATCTGGAATATACAATTTATTGGATCATTTCCATCAAGACTTTTCATGTAATTTTTGGAATTATAGGAGCTCCCTCGAACTGATTTGAAACCATGATGATGTAGTGAATCATTGAATTTATGGGTCTCAAACTTCTTATTCTCCAATTATCTTTCAGTTTCTGCAATACGTGGCTGGAATAAGTTCCCTTTTTACTCTTTATCATCTTCTAAAGTAGATGAATGAGGAATAAATCTAATCTTTGCTAGTTCCTTCAATCCTTGAACATATTTTTTACTGACCATCGACTTGAGATCCTTTTTAGTATCATCCTTTTAATCATATCTTCCAACTTGGACACACTAAAATATATGTTTTCACTTTCATCGTATGTCATGGATGAATCCTATGGTTGTTTGAAAGGAGTGTGATTTTATTCACTTCCATTGGGAGACATTTTGTACAATATAAATAGATATCAAACCCTAGGGTTCACCAAAATAGATCCTTCTGCTTAAGTTATTCAAATTGAAAATGGTGTACCTTTTTCAAACCCTAATTGGGAGATTGTTTAGTGGCCAACTTTGAGTTAAGTTAAATATGTGAATTCAACTCCTCTAGGTATAAAAATTTGTCCTGTGGTAGTGCAATGCATCCTCTTTTTTATGCCACAAATATGACCTAATTTCGATGTGCAAATAAAAATTTATTGCAAATATCCCAAAAGTTCTTATTTTCTGTGATTTTAGAAGAGAGAAAATGTAGGATATTCCATGTGTCTGATATTTTGTATCTAAGGATGAAAATCCTACCAAATCTATCCTAGTCTATCTTCTTTATGATTCAATACGTATCACTCAATTTGGATATCGAATCCCCAGATATGACCTTTTTTCGAGAACACCTGTTTTAGACTAGTTTCTGGACTAGTAAAAAACCCTAGCTTCAAGTGATACTATTTCTGAAGTTGTACTATCTTAGTACTTGAATTTTGGATCAAAATATCTAGGTTTGTTTTAGAGGTGAGTTTTTTTTATCTCACTATCTAAATCCTTGTAGAAAAAAAACTTATAGAGAAAATTCCAAGATGGCTCGTTTTGAAGAAAACAATGAGGAGGAAAGATACCAAATGTTATGTTACCAATTCTTAGAAAGAGCATAAATAGAACAAAAGAAAGTAATCCACTCCTTAATAATGAATAATAGAGATGAATAACAATCCTCATGGAGTGAGGAACCTCTTTACACAGTGTACTAAGTACATTAAAGAAAGAAAAGATACATTGATGATTGAAGTGAAAATATATCCTTCCTATGTATAGGAGACTAAGGTGCACAATAACAAATAATAGACCCACTAGTATACCCAAGGAAACATAATAATATGTAATGTGCCACTCTATATGGGGGAATGTGCCCAACATTTAGGGCTTAACAAATAATCAAGAAATTCAAATTCAACACGTATAAGTGAATGGTTTGTTGACTTTATTTGATAATTTTTTCCAACAACAATGTAAGAACAACTTAAAGGATTTAGTGTGTAGCATTGTAGCTTGTTGGTGCTCGAAACACACACACACATCAATTTTGAAAAACAATATCTAACTAAAATACAAACTAACCTAAAAGTGTTCTTACAATGTTTCTTGATATTTGAATATAGACCAATATCATACTTAAAATCATAAATATTGTAAATTCATATTTACATTAATATTTGTAGACAATGTTCTCTTAGTTTGTAAAAACATAGAGAAATGAACCAAACCTAACTAAATGAATAGATAAATGTTTTTCTATATTTATATTGAAAAGTCACATAAACAAAAATAAATGTTAAATTTCAACATGTTCACACTTCACATTGCATGGTAATTTATGTGATGTGCAAATGAAGTTGTTTCAACACTACTTGGTAATGCATCTTTTTCTCTTTCAAGCACATTGAGTTATATATGAGTTTTGAATTCTCGAGCAAAGTCTTTTAATATCATGGTAAGTAGTTGTGACTTTTGAGGGTAACTTCTTTTTCAAGACATTTGGGTCTTTAGTTTTCTTGGGATGTTTTAGTCTAGCTGAGATAGCTAGATGAAGGTGGAATCTTTTTTGGAAAATTGTAATTATGTATGACACAACATTTTAAAATATAAAGTTGTCTTTTTAAATTTGAAAAATATAAGCATTAAATTTCAACACTTTCGATGCTCTACAATAATTTCTACATACTACATGGCAACATTACTATAAAAATGTAAGTATATTTGATTTTGTATATTCACATTGAAAAGGTACATCATCCTCAACAAGTTCTAAATACTAAAAACTTTCAAAATAATACATGGTAGACTTACTTAAAAATTGTAAGTCTATTTGATTTGATTTTGATGTCTACATAGAAGTAGAGTATTTGATTTTAAATTCCATAATATTAAAGTGTTATTCTACTTTGTAATGAGCATATATGACCATTCTTACCTACTTTTTACTTCAAAATGTAATTTGTATTTTAGAGGAGGAACGCACATGTTTTGACCATTAAATTTTAATGAGAGCTACTACTAATAATTTAATCGATAATTCTTACGTCTAAATTATGTGTTTATAAGCTAATACCACTTCAAGTATATTAATATCATGCTTAAAGTCATATATTGTAAATAGATATCTACAATATTTTTTTCCTGATTGTTCTCTTAACTAAGTGCTCTCTCATTACTCAATACAATTTAGTCTACTTAATCCTAAAAAAACTCTCTCTATATTACTAAAATTTATACATAATTTTAGATGTCTTATAAGTTTGCTTTGTACTATAGAAATATAGTTGATTTCACTTGCAATTATAGATGTCTTATAATTTTGCTTTGCACTATAAAAATGTAGTTTATTTCATTCGCAAGAGATTTACTAAAAAAAACTATTGTTTTATTTTATATTTCACATGTGTTTTTTTCTTTACAGTTTACTCAACATTTTCTTAAATTTTTGGAAAAGTAAAAAAATCATGTCAAAAAAACAAATCAATTAAATATTTTTAAACTTTATAAATGAAAAATACATTATAATTAATTTCAAAACTTAAAAAAAAATTCATTACCACATAACATAGCTATTTAAAATTTAAGTATATTCTCTTTGGTATATAAAGAGTGATAAAAAAAAATTGTAACACACCTTAAAATGGTATTTTTTTTACATGCATTACTTTTACCTTTACTTAGCAGATCTCTATGTTTTACTTCTATTGTATTTTTAATATCTTTGTCCTATTGGTTACGCCAGCTTTTGTTGATGATTTCAATGGCTAATTCTTTCTGGAACTTTCAACCATGATCACATAGGTGATGCACTTTGCTTATACCTGTTTATTTAATTATTTCTCTTTATGATAGGATGCACTAGCCTAAGGCATGGGAGACTGTTCATGTCTTGATTCAGTCCGTCAATTACTTTATTTTTACAAGTCCTTGGCCATTCCATAGTTTATACTATGGGTGTAAAGACCTACCCCTAAGCGTGGGAAGCTTAGGGTTTGTAAGTGTATGGTTCTCCATACAATGATCTCTTGATATTAATAAAAAGTGAGGGTTTACATACTATTTTGTTGGCATGAACCTACATGGTTTGGTCTTAATGCATTTCTTTATGGCCCTTCAAGTTCATGGTCTAAATTCTATATCATATGGTTTAAAGAATGATTTATGGATTACAATGCATAAACCAAACTATGCATGCAACATAGTTTTTATGTAACACATATATTTATGCTATGATTAAAAATGTTTCCAATACCTTGGCCTGACCTAGCACTAAGGTAAAAGCATCGGTTCGAAGATCTTGTATTATGCATATATGTTATGGTTATACTGGAAAGGGGCGTGGACCTTGGCATAACCCACGATGGCATTACAAACAAAATTCCTAACGCGACGAAGGTTCTAGCATATATATAACATGATCCAAGGTGTGGTGTTCAATGCAAAGGAAACATCCCAAAAAAATATGCATAAAATAAAAAACATCATATTTATATATATAATAATAAAAACACATTTATTAAATTCCAATTAAGTTGTTGTTCCTACCTGCGCACCGACCTTGCTTGTTAATGACCTTGGTGACCCAAATTTTGTGTGCACCAATCAACTAATTTTGCTGAGCACTTGAGTTGTGATGCACTATGACTCATTTGGTAGCTCCAAAGTGCTTGTTTCACGCATGCACCTGTTCCATCATGTTCACCCTTTCCGTTCCTCATTTCAAAAAAACTCCAGGTGTGTCCAATTCCTGTATCTTTGTGAAGATGACTCAACCAATAAAACGAGTGTGCTGATTTGTACTTCTCCACACACCCATATGAACAAATCCATTGTTCTATAAATGACACCCCATTATTTTTGAATGAATCATAAATCAACCCAAAGAAGTGTTGAACAAACAACGTGTCATGCTCATGATCATCACTGACATAAAAATGGTATTCCTTTATCACATCGTGTGTCGACTCAAGAGTGTTATCCCTACCATCAATGCTCACCTAAGCACGTCTATAAAATACATGTAATAATATGGACACCTGGTCGAAGTGATAGTGCTCACTTTGTATCTCTCTTTGAGGAGAAAATGTGTAATTCTCAACAAAGTCTACCACCAATAGGATTGTGCATGGATCAAAAACCTCACGAGAATGCTTAAATTCTAAAGCTTGCCACCTATACTTGTGGGAGTGTTTAATGTATTTGTAAATATAGATTTGAAACTTGTCCATGAAGTCTGAAATAAGAATATCATCCTTGAGCAAGTCGATCTTCTTAGATGGAACATGTGAAGAAGATTATGGATTCATGGAGACATATTCATATCTCTTCTACTTAACTGTGATATCTAACAATCTAGGGTGTGTTGGATCGATAGGAAACTTCCTATGTAACAATGCCAAATCACCACATTCATGGCATATTCTCCCACCTACACACCTTCTAATGAAAAACACATTTTCAGGATTCCTATTGCATACTATCATAGAAATAAAATCCCGCACTGTGTGAAGAGCAGCTTCACCATCACAATGTTTTTTGCAAAAATCCACAAATGTGTCATAGAAATTGGAATTCAACGTGGTATGCACAACAATAAGTGTCACGAATCATATTTAGCCTAATATACCATGGCTTAAACTTATTGAACATGGTAAATGAGATCTGGACATGAGAATGGTTGTCCCAATACTCTATCACCTTCTCTCTGATGCTCTTTTCCATCTTGTCTTTATATGCTTCTCTGCATATAAGATCCCAATAAGTAGCTTCATCGTTTTAATCTCTCTTTACCCTAAATTTAGTGTATTTGTGTAGTGTTTTTCTTGAAACATGGAGCAGCTTTGACATTGTTGCGACCATTTGATTTCTTGAGGTTCTTCGTGCCACAATAGTAGTTGTAATTTCCCTACGTGCAGCATTGATATCATGTTTTCTTGACTTTCCAAATGAATATAGTGCAGTTGTTACATTTTCACATGCATTTTTATTTTTAACATCCTTAAAACCCAACAACTTTGTGGCACGTTTCAATTTTGTGTGTTTTATTAATCCATGTAGGATTTGATCTTGTGTAATCACTGATTGTTGTTCAAAGTACAAATTGATTATGTTACTAACATGCTCTCTGATTGTACGATCAGGGTTCGGGTTCTCGAACTCTTCTTGAGTGGCATCATCCAACCCTCTTAAACAATTAGCATCCATTCCAACGTCATTGAAGCCCCCAATTACTCTTGAGAAATCAAAGGGTGCATGATCCTCTCTTGATTGACCAAGATCTAGCAATAAATAAATACAAACTCAAAAATAAATACAAGCTCTCAGAATAAATACAAATAAATGCAAGCTCAAGAATAACATTTTATTTTACTTATCATATTGTAGTAACTGGAGATGAATATGGACCCTAGTTTAAATCGGCTTCCTAATGGTTCAAAGGTAGTCACTCAGCCACCAAGGTTGTCTCAGGCTTGAGTATTGGGGAAGTACCCCTCACTTCACTGCGTAGTTAAAATTGCTAACCACTTGGCCACAAACGACAACTCTTTGGTTTTCCTCATGGGTGGGAATCTAGTCAATCCGGTAGGGGTCGTTTCCCTTTTCGCTTGGAAATTTCTCTCAATGGCTAGCTACTTCGGGGTTCTTGTGGTACTCCTCATAATGAGTTTTACGGAAAATATCAAGTACTTCCCATAGTTGTTGTGGATGAGACTTATGTCCCAAACCGTATGTTATTAAGTAAAATATGTTACTCTACCTTACCTTAAGTAAATTGTAATGTGATTGTAATTGTAATTATGATTCTAATTGTAATTGTTGATTTTCTTTGAGATCATCACTGTCATCAATGCTTAAAGCCATATGATTCCTAGTCATTTGTACATGATTGTAATGTAATTGTAATTGTAATTGTTTAGTGTAATTGTAACATGTAATTATCATCATTACCATAATGTAATGTAAAATTGTATTTGTATTTACTCTACCTTACTCTCCGATTGACGTAAGATTGGTGCTTATGCACATTAATGTGATTGTAATTGTATTGTGATTGTAATGTGATTGTAATTGTAATTTTTGATTTTCTTTGAGATCATCATTGTCGTCAATGCTTAAAGCCTTATGATTCCTAGTCATTTGTACATGATTGTAATGTAATGTAATTGTAATTGTAACTGTAATGTAATTATCATCATTATCATAATGTAATGTCAAATTGTAATTTGAACACTATGAAAATTCTCATATATGAATATGAAATTAAAATCATATTAAAATCAATGAAAGGATAGATAAGGCTATAGAAAAGATGAAGAAAATAAGTACAATTATAAGGCTATATATGCATATTCATTTAGAACTATATATTATTCTAGAATATTATGCACTATATAATTATATATATTCATCAACCATTCTCTAATTTCATTGGACAACTCTAGAACTACTCATACTATAATACACTTACTTTGTATACATGTAATTTAGTGTAGTGGTCAAACTTTTTTTTCAATTCTTTCACAACACATACCATTATTTCACATGTACACACAAGTGGTTTTATATATACATGCTCATACAATATATATAAGTTTATGAATTAATTACAAAATTACAATTAAATTCTAAACAATTTAACATGTACACACACACACACACACAATTATGAATTAGAACACTATGACATTAAATATATGAATACCCAATTTATGAAATTATATGAATATGTAAATATATGAAATTATACAATTTACATACAATTATGAATTTACATATATATGAATTCATACATACACATGTACAAT
>LPNX010629781.1:156067-179757 GCA_001517045.1 Pseudotsuga menziesii
ATTGAATAACTTAAAAATAAATTATACCAATATTGTTAGAAATGGAAGTTAAGTCTCCAATTATAGGTTGATTTGCAACTTCTTCTCCTCTCAAGATTGCTCTTTTTTTCCTCTTTATTTCTCTATATTTATCTCTTATTTCTTCGATGTGCTTTGATTCCTAGAAGATATTTTACTTTGACACTTTTTGCTTCCCATTGTGATAAAGATCAACAATCCAAATTCATACCTGCATCAATATCTAAAAACAATACACATTTGTTTCAAAAAGGATAGTCAATTGTGAAATATAAAATTAGTAAAATGTTTATGTATTATGTTTTATGTTTATATAGAATTTTGTTTAGGAATTTGGGTGGGAAATGACGTTAAGAGTGTGGCTGGAATGACATTAATTCCATCAATGCCTAAGTCGATTCCCACACATTTTTGTATGATTTTTTACAAAAGCCAAACCTCGAACGAGGTAGAAGCTTGATTGAGCGTTTGATTAAACCCTCGATTGAGCTTCCGATAAAACCTTAATCTAGGTATTTAAATACCTTGATCAATGACCTGAAAAAACATATATTTATCCCTCTTACAGGAAAATCAATGTTTCTCTGTGTCTTCTAGGGGTGTAAACCCTGCCATTCATGGCACACAATTAAGTGGAGTTCATACCGATAGATTTGTCACCGAATCCTCTATCCATTGAGATATCATGCATGCGTTTTGGCATTCATATGGTTTTTTTTTAATTAGTTCTAAAACTTACACTTAGAAAACTAGACAACAACTTCGAAGCAGCTCAAAGAAAAATCCGTAGGGTAAAATCTACACATCCAAAAATATCTTAAAAATGAACGGCCCACACATCGACGTGTACTCTTCAAAAGGGTATCTTTGGTTTTTCAATTTTTCAAAATAGTGAAAAAAAGCTGGGATGGACACACATGTGTATAAAATGATGCTGAAATCAGATGTGGTCACTTTCGAAAAACAATAAATAATTGTATATTGCGAAATAAATTAACAAAAAAATATGCAGACCACAGTGCATTTTGTGTAGATCGTGCTTATATATATATATATAAAATTAATGTAAGATTGAATTATTGGGGTTGGACATGAGTCACTTATTAACTTCTTCAAATTTTTAAGGTCACACAGTTCATTAAATGAAAAATTTCACACATTAAATGGCATCAAAATATAAAATAAAATATCATTGGTAAGCCAACATAATATTATACAATTTGTTTTTTTACTGCAAGTCGAAATTCACATGGAATATATGCGTTTCGAGGACTTCTATCTATCACATGAGTAAAAAATCAGGTGTTCATCGCCAAATTTGGCCAAAAAGTGTTACCCAAATTTATGGAATCACCCATTAGCTTCTATTTCTATCTTTTCCTCAAATTCAATGGGTTTAGGCATGCGTCCAGTCTCTCCAAGCATGAAGATAACTTCTCTTCTATTGTCCTATCCACAAACTCTTTATTTTTTGTTACATTCATTCTTATACTCATCAACAACCAGGGTATAGGATCAACATAATTCACAAGTGTAAACATACATATATCCAGTTCCATGTTTTTTCCACAAAAAAGCTTGGTATCATTGTCACAAAATTTGGGCAAGCCAAAGCTGATAGAAATATGGCATTTTGCCTCTTCCTGGGTAAGTAACACATAGGGCAATAACACAGGAGGATACCCGAGAGGTAATTAAGACACAGGAAATAATGAAGAAGGACACGTATCGAAAAATTATTAGCGGGAGGGATGACGAAGGCTATTTTCAAAACGCCCTCTCGAGAAAAAATGCCTATCGACATGATTATGAATAATAAATAAATAAAACATCCGTGAATACATTTTTTATGCTTTTATGTAAATAAATTAATTATGCATAATATAAATTGTAGTTATCTATTGTATAAAAAAATTAAAAAAAAACTAAGCTTAAGTAATATTAACTTGGTGAATCTTTAATATATATTGGCTTAGTGAACTAGAAATAAATGAGGAGTTTGCATGTTCTATAACTAAAAGGAGTTTCCATTGTAAAAGAAGAAAACTGTGAGAAGTAATTGAGTGTTTCCCATTGGTTTATGAATGTTTTTCTTTTAAGAAATTTTCCATGTATATCCTATGTCAACATGTGTGTTTTTTATTTTGCTACGATCATGTAGCCATGTGAATTTTCTCACATGGTATAGATGATTTTAATATTGTTTGTAGTGCGTTAGAGTGAAAACCCATTTTTAAACAGACAAACAAGGTTTATCCTTGTTTTTACATATTTTTAGGGACCCATCCTCCTCACATAGACTCAATTTTGAGTCTCTCTATCTTTTCTTTTGTTAATTTTTCAAGATCTAAGCAGTAGTATATGTTATTTTATCTCCTACAATTTTTTTTTCCATTGTTTAAAAAATAAATACTCATGATATTCAATTAACCCATTAAAAGGAAAATACATTCCAGTGGAGGTTTTAGTAGAGCCTCCAACATCAAAATTGCCTTTATCAGTTTATAGTGGAGGAAGGCGGTAAGAGGTTTTGGCGGATGCTTTGTCTTTGGTGTGCTTCTTAAATAAACCAGTGCCCTTTAAGATACATTGAAGCATTGGAGAGTTAAAATGTTTCACCATTTAAATTTTGATTTTAAAGTTAAAAAAGAAAGAAATATGTCAGTGCCCCTAATAAAGAGATAATCACTCGTGCACTTTATACAAAGTGCACTGAGGTGCACTTTATACAAAGTGCACTGAGAAACTTATAATTAAAAAAATGATAATTTGCAGTGAGTTCATAAAAAATAACTCTACCAATGAATTTTAATTTAACGAAATGCATCAGACTAAATGAAAAGATTTTAAAATTTAAAAATAATATATCCATTACTTGGTGCAAATGATCCTAACAATGCAGTGGTGCATATATATTTCATAACATGCACTAGCGCTTTAAAATGTGATGAATAGTTAAAATGTCTCATAAATGTAATTTTCAATTTAAAATACAAAACTAAAACATAACCTATGGTGTGCCTCAAAAAGATAGACATGTCGATGTGCTTTATAATGACACACCATCTAACTTATATTTAAAAAAAATGCGAAAAACAATATGAAAAATAAACACATCAATGTGTTTGTGTTTACAAACATGCGCTAGTGGGTATTATGGAAACATGTCAACATATTTGTTTTAACAATAGTCACCTATGTTTTTTGTTGAAATATACACATCGGTACATCATAAAAGTTTACAGTGCACTGTGCTAGGGTAAAATAATAAAACTTCTCACCGTAAAATCCATGTTTCCTTGTTACAATGCTTCTCTAGAGTCATACAAGCACCAATTCTCAAACATATAGAGAAATTCCCCATGTAAAATTCATGTACCACTCACTTGTTGATTTCTATGCATCCAATGTTAATTGGTGGTTGTTTTAGAATTTCCAAACAACCATTTTTTTTTCATTTTTTTATCATACACTACAACCATGCCTTTTTTGTTGTGAAATGCACACGTAAATCAATTCTTATCCTCCAATTTAAAATTTTAGCAGATTAAATTTTGAAATTCAGCTTTGTAGGAACAGCACTCTTAAAAAAATTAAAAACATGTGTGGGTGTGTAACTAGAGATTGAAATGCACCGCATTACGATGCATTTATAGGTCACATCATCATCAGTGTGTGCATTTCACATAAACACACAATGTTGTAAACGTCCAAACATAGTGTATCCAAATTTACAAATATGCATTGTATTTATAGTGCATGTGGTTGAGTATCGTTGATAGTGTGGCTCTCAGCACACTGAATACAAGATGAACCAAAAAAATATAACAACCAAACAATGTGTAATCATGCACACTATTACTCTTGCATATCCTTATATTATAACCATCGGTAACATATTTAAAATTTGAAAACCCTAGAACCCATCGATGTAGTAACTTATGCATCTCATATAACATAAAACAAAAAACTTTATTGCTAAACGATGTTTTATGTGGTGCATTGTTGACTATGTGTATGTGTATATTAGACACACCGACATCAGATATTAAATGAAAAAACATAGAACCCACTTATGCAATACACCAGATATACTTTTGTGTACGAACTACATGCTTAGATAAAACGATCCTCACAATTGATAGTGTCCTATTTTAAACATTACGCATGGTTAATGAAACCATTTGTTCCCAAAAAAAAACTAAAAAGAATTTTTATAAGTATTTCATTTACTTATTTTGTATTGTATTAATATGATTTATGATGAAATTTGTGTGTAAATCAGGGACTTTCAGTATCATCACAATCTTCACAAGTTGATTCATATAATGTTGTTTGGCTGTGGATGGCAAGGGAGATGACATAGGTTTTGGTTCCTTAACATATTACTGATGCTACTTTCCATATTTTATTTCAGGTTGGGCTCCTCAAGTTTTATGAGGAAGGTAATTTGATCAGGAGGCATACTGAGTTACTTACAGAGTTATTCCATTAATGGGATCATGACAGACATGATTTTAAGGTCGTCTTGATATTTTGTACTAGCCCAAAGAGGAGGATATATACTTCATTGCAGGTTTATTTATCAGATGGGATGGAATTTCCCCATTTTCTCGATATACAACGTGGTTTTTCGGTTGAGACATAGTTGATGTACATTCAACAATTCATCAATGATGATATTACTCAGCCTAGTGAGTGGGGGGAAGTTGATGCTACATGCATTTTGATTAGAGGAGGCCAAGTTTTATAGCAACACATTATAAAACTTGATGAGAATCTTATACTCAAAATGAGAACTCTAGCCATAATTTTTTTTTTATAGAAAAACCAGAACATCCTTAATCGAAACTTGTTGGTAGCTGTAGAAACTTTTTTTTCAAATATAAAATTACAAATTTTAAAAAATATTGACTAGTACCATTGCAATCAAAACCATAAATAGACCGCAAACTAAAAAATGATGCTACTGGTAGCACCCTTTTTTTTCAGGGTTAAAATTACATATTATTTGAAGCCTTGGCCTTAACAATTATCATCTTTTTTTATGGGTCTAAAATTACAAATTATTTGAAACCCCAACCTTAACAACCATCACCCATTTTATTTTGAGTCTTGAATTACATATTTTTTGAAATATTGACCTTAACAACAAAAATTGCTTTAATAAAAACCCTAAATCAACCCTCAAATCCAAAAGGTGGTGCTACCACAACACCCTCATTTTTTTGTAAGGTTGAAATTACAAATTTTTTTCAACCTTGGCTTTAAGAATTGCGTTGTTGCAATGAAAATGCTAAAATTGACCCCAAATCGCAAAATGGTGCTACTAGTAGCAACCATTTCTTTTGTAAAGTCAAAATTTTAGGAATTTTGAAAACACAGCTTTTTTTGTTGTAATACACAAGAATTTTCATTAAAACCAGAAGAAGAATATACATATATTTATAAAATTGTTAAAACTGTTCAACATTTTTAGAATGTCCATATGGAAGAGCTAAAACTAGATCAAAAGTTCATGAGCTTGATGGAGATATTTATCCTATTATTCTATTCTTCCACAGGATGAGGGTTATGACCACAATCATAATAAAAAATACCAGACATACAAAGACATAATACAATTTGAAACCCATTCAGAAATCATTTTGGATAGGGTCATGAATCTGACTTAATTGGACTTGGTCCTGTGAATCACCTGAATTCCGAGTTGACTCAACATTGAAAGTACAGGTGGTATTCTCTCGAGATTCCATTGGTTCAAGTAGTTGGTTGATTTTCCCATTGAAACTGACATTCACGTCCACTTGATTTTTAGCCAAGTTTTGAATGTACGTTACCATTTTATTGAATTCGTTCCCATCGTCTGCTAGAAATGTTTCTAGTGAATGGACGCTCTTTAGGTCTCTCCTGCATATTGGTTGCAATACTTCCCCAATCCTTCATCAATATCCATTCCCATTATGGCCTTCATACTCCAAAATATACTAAGGGTCTTGGTGTGCCTGGTCTCTCTAGTGTGCAGATCCCAGAGTCCTCGATAATTCCCGCAAAACTATCTGGCAAGACTCCCATATTAATGTGACAACTCCTCTCCTTCACCCGATTTTCTGAGTGCTTAAATCATTCACAGGCTTGTTGTCTTACCCTTGAGATGACAAATCCATGTAGCTTGTACAAATCCTTCATGACCCTTGGCATATATGAGCGTATAATATGTTTATCCAATTATTCTCAAAAGCTATCTCAATCAAATAGTCCAATAGAAAATAGTTCCATGTTGGATAATTATATAAGAGTAAATATGAATATGAATGATGATTTACATGAGAAATGATGCTTTTATAAATACTCATTTGAAGGGTTTGCTTGGTGATGAGACACCCTCTTTCATAAGGTGCCTCTTGATTTACTTTTTCATTTAATTATTTAATTAATTTATCAATATTATTAATATTTATTAAGCACACACACACACACACACACACACACACACACACACACACACACACACACATATACTGTTCATTACATTGAATTCCCATTAAGGGAAGCTTTGTCATCAAATATTTATTGAAGACAAGGATTACATCTGATTTCTTGTCTATAATGGCATCTTCTCAATCTTTGTGTTACTAATTGCAACAAACGACGAAATGATATGAGTTACGAATTCCCAAGAAAATTGACACATGGTTTATGAAGTTGTATATCCAAGATCTTTCTTCATTGGAGTTGTTTGTTAATCGCTTTGTTGGATGGAATTTATTGTTTTCTATTTAGCTTGTTCATTTGTGTTGTTTCTCTTATGAATTCATAACTCCTCTGTTTATGTTCATTTTTACCCTTTTATTGGTCAAAATGATTTTTATGGTTTGGGTGTCGTTAAGGAGTTTTTGTTGTTTTTTTATTTATTGGAGAGGCTTCTTGTTCTGATAACTTTAATTTGCTTTACTAAGAGTTTGGAAGCTTCCTTCTGGATTTGCTCTAATTTTTTCTCTAATAGAGTGTTGTTACTCTAAATAATTTTGAACATTTATACTTGTGACTTTTTGTCCTCTTCAAAATCTATGGTTTTCTCTTCTAGTTCTTAATTAAGTTTTATCAGATGATGATTTTGTTCTTATTTCTCTATACTTTTTCCTTCAAAGTCTACATTAACTTGTTATAATTTCCAAATTATTTTTAAGTTCTTGACCTTTGTAACTAATGTCTTGTTATTATTCTTTAGTTCAAATTATTCTCCAGTCTTGCTTGTTAATGTGTTATTTATTTTTGTAATTTCCTACTTGTGTGCCCTTCTAATGTCGTTGTATTTCTGTTGGAGTTCTTTCATCTATTGTTGATGTTGACATATCTCATATTCATGATTTTCTAACTTTATCTAGACTTTAGGAATTCCTTCATCCTTATCATTCAGGAGTGCGTTTAAACATGTCAGTTCTTCTTTTTCCTTACTATCGTCAACTTCCTTCTTGATGCCTTGGTTTTGTGATTTTTAATTGAGATTCTATAATTCCTCAATATGTGTGAACAAATATTCCATTGTTTTATTGGTATGAATATCTCTTATCTTTCATTTAGAATATTATGTAACTTGATTATCATTTGTAATCTTATATTTTCATTTTGACAACAAACTAATTCATCCTCTAATTTTTTTATCTGAATATATGAACCATAATCCATGGTTACAAATGGATTTGTATTCTTATGAATATGTTAGATTCTCCTTGATTATGCTTCTTCATCGATAATCTGGTCTTCAATGTTTTTTATGGTAAATGGTTACCCTTTGAATTGTCTCTTTTGTTAATAATTTGTCTTTGAATCCTTTGATAAGAGATAGAACGAAGGGCATAATAACCCTTAATGTAGTTCCCTTGGAAGGAATTCTTCTTTTAACTTTGACTTCTTTTCTTCTTAAAACTTCTTTTTGGATTGTGTGTAGATTGGGTGGTTGGGAAGTGTTAGTATTATTAATCCTCCCTTGGTCAAATGTCTATTACACTAATTTATCCCGACTTGGGAGTTTTTATTAATTAAATGAGTCCACTAGTACCACTGGGTCCACATGGCCTAATGGGGCCACATGTACCAGTCACTAGACTACGAGGAACACCTCTAGAGGTTAAATTCCACTTACTGCATGTGCATGCATTAGTTTGGGCACCTCCTAGACCAATCCCTACATTTTAGGAGAAACTAGGAGTCCCAGCACCAACCTCCAGTTAGTTGGACTTGGAAATAGTTAGTCTTAGTTAGATTCCAATTACTTTCAATTAAATCACAATCAGTTAGATAATGCTAGTTGTGCATGGATGCATGTGGAGTAGGTGCCTTTTCCCACCTACCACACTCAGTTTCATTGAGTTAACTAGTTATTATTGATTGCATGAGTTGTTGGACATTTGGGAGTTGATCTATTGGAATCCAATATTCATTGAGACACCCTGAGTTAGCTATTCAGTTAGGTACAGTCACATCCAATTAGTAGATTCAAATTACTCCTTAATGGATTTGAATTCTTCGTATTTGTAAACTATTGTAACACCATATTAATTAATGTGAATGGTACTGTAAATTCCTGAGCAATACTCATCTGTTTCTTGTGTGCTTTGTTTTGTTCAGTTTGTATCTTCATACTCCTTTTTATTGCAAATATTATTCAGAACTAATTGCTTGAAGATATAAATAGCACATTAATTCTAATATGGTACCAAATCCTTCTCAAGTAGGTTTCATGTTTGTTTCTCTCCATTGAACATCAAAAGCAACTGGGTTTCCACAAAAGTCCCCTATGAAAATTTGCTAGCTCTAAATTTACTTAGAGAAGTGGAGAGGGCATGATGGAACCTAGAAATATGTTCATGTCGAGAGGAAAAGAATGATTCTAATAGCTCATATGTTTTATTGTTTTGCAGTGAAAAGTTGTCAAGTTCTACGTAGCTTGTGTGAAGTTTTGTGATCTCTCAGCCGGAAGAATTATGGATTCTCAATATCCTACTCTTCAAATCCTCACAACTTCCAATTATCTTTATTGGAGGATTGATATGCAGATAGACTTGCACAAGCATGGATACCCTAGGATAGTACTTGGAAGGGAGGCTGAGCCCCATCAACGTGTTGAAAGAAAAACGTTTCTGAACTGTATGGATGAAGCATTCGGTTATCTATGAACTTATATATCCCGAGATCGCAACGTCCACCTACAAGGTTTGAGGACAACCTAAGAATACTGGGAGAAGGTTGAATATTTTTTTGGAAAACAAGATGAGCTTCGGGGACATCTCTTGGAGAATGAGTTGGTAGCCTTGCATCCTAGAATTTTTGAGACTATTGAGCAATTCTTTACTAAATTCAAATATCTTGCACTTCAATGCAAATAGTGTAGAATAGAGTGGAAGGATGACAATAATGTCCTTTCTGAGTATTTCTGAGTATGTCAACAAACTCATTCCTGAGTATTTTTTACTTGTTTCTATATTTCATTCCAAGCAGGAGGGATTCCTCGATTGGAAAATTCCTTCATTAGATTCTTTTTCCGAGTCCTTAATCAAGGAGCAAGATAAATTGATTTGAATGGGAGTCATCAAGACCGCCAAATATCATGCTCTCCTAGTTAATGACTCTTCCAAAGCGCAAGGAAAAGGGAAATCAAAGAAGAAGGAGCCAAAAGCAGCTGATTTGAAGCCTAAACAGAGTCAGCAAACTTTTGAAGGAGCCTTTGGCTCCAAGTAAAAGAAGTTTGAAAATAAATTATGTCCCTATTGTGAAAAGGGTTACCATATTGAAGATTATTTTATGAGGAATCAACTTTATTAAATGACAGCTCTTCTCAAGTAGCATAACATTTCTCCCCAACAAAGAGAAAAGAATCCTGATAAACAACTGCAGTCAAAAGATGTTTGAAATGTGCCATGCTTTGAAAGCTAGCCTTACATGGTCTACAACATACATAATTGATTCTGGAGCTTCCAACCACAGGGTTGCTTCCAAATAATCCTTCTCGACTCTTACACTGACAAAGGGGCCTAATATTCACATGGGAGATGATTCCCAGATTTCAGTAGAAGGAAGGGGCTCAATGAGAGCAAAGCATGGTGTGTTCAAGAATGTCCTCTATGTGCCCTCCCTTGTAGCTAACATGTTGTATGTTTATCATATGAATCATACAGGATATCCCAAGAGAGTTATATTCGATTCATAGATTGTTGATATCACAGAAAAATCCACTTACAGCTCATAGCAAAAGGTATTGCAAATCACTTTAATAAAGCTTATGAGTTCTCACATTTCTTACATGTCTCTCCTCCTATAGATTTATTGTCTCATGCTAAAAACACTAGAAATATTTGATATGAGATATGTAACATCCCTTACCACCTCGACTTAAAACTCATAGTGTAAGTAAACATCACTGTAAGTACCGACTCTAACTCCGTCAAATTGTGGATGTAATTGATAGGGTTAGAAGGATGAAAGCTTCAAATGACTAAAAATGGTGATTGGTGATGAATCCACTAGGGGGAAGAGGTGTTTAAGAAAGTAGAACCTACAGACTCGATGAATGATCACTATGTGTCATTAGGATACTTGTGAGTGCTAAGAAAATAGAGAGTTGTGTTTACTTACTAACATGATAGTCCTTTGTGTATAAATTGGAGTCGATTAAGAAACAATGCTCTACTCATTTGAGAAAACAAGGGGACCATCGAATTGTTGGAGTATGGTGAGTTAACTCTTCTATTAATTTATACAATACCAATTCCACTATGCTAAGCGGGTTGATATTGGTAATCTAAATGTACCAAAGGATAAAGAAAATAGGCTCTTACATATAATTATAGAGAAATTTTATTAAGATATATATATATATATATATATATATATATATATTCCTCGAAGAAAAACAAAGAAATAAGAGAAGGTTTTAGAAGGCGTAAGAATTCTACAAGACCTTTTATATTAACCTTTGATACAGTCCCAACACCTTTAGTATAGAGGAAAAGTTAATATAATTAAAAGGGAAAAAGTTAATATAATTAAGATGGAAAAGTGAATAATTAAAAGGTATAAGACCTTTTATATTAACCCTTGATACAGTCCCAATACCTGTTAGTATAGAGGAAAAGGGAAAAGGTAATACAATTAAAAGGGAAAAGTTAATAATTCAAAGGTTAGAATAATTAAAAGAGAAACTCTTTATAATAGAGACAAAAAGTGATATTTGACTTGAACAAAGGGAAAAGACCCTCGAACCAATAGGGAGAGAAAAAAATAAGAACAGGGGTTTAAGGAAAACTATGAATGTAAGTTATGCATAAGTATAATTAAGTGAATCAGTATTAGACATAAAAGATATAATCCCACATGCATTGGGAGAGAATAAAATGAAAACACTACGACTTTATTAAAGAAGTAAAATGCAAGAGGAAGGGGGGAAGGATCTTGGGAGTTGGAGAAAATTACAAAGGGATCTCGGGTGGAGGCTTTGGAAAGAAGCCAAATCCAATTCTGGAGAGGGTGTGATCCGCTAGATATCGCTCTGTAAAAATGGTCAGTGGTAATTATTACCTTGTGTTTTTCTTTTCCAGGAGCGTAGTATGACCTGCAATTTTTTTTGAATGCCTTCATTATTTTGGGGAAATAGAGGTTTTGTCTTGCTATAGTTTATTGAGGTCCTTTGCGGTTGTTATTGAACAAATTCTGTGAAATCTGTTTTAATTTTTTTGTTTCAAACCAAAAGACCTTCGATCTTGTACATTTAAAGATCAGATCCAATTTAAAGGCCGTGAAATTTCCTTGCGGTCTTACTGAAATTTTCCTGGCGATCTTGGTTTTGTTTCATTGCTGTTATAGATAAAATTAGATAACTATCAGTGCCCTCGTTCACTTATGTTTATAGATCCAGATTTGAAGCGACCTCGCCGCTAATGAGTTGGTTGGGATTACACACATTTCTAAGGACCCGTAGGAAACTTGGCTATCGATGTTCTATGGTTTTATTAATGATTACTGTATGTTGTGAAATCGTTGGTTCTATCTTTAAGTTGATTAGGAAGGAACCAAATCCATTTTCAGGACCCTCTATGTTGAAATGCGTTGATTGGTATAAAATCAGACCCATTCTGGTGCAATCCCTGAATATTGTTGTGAAATCACCAACCAAGATCCGTATTCATGTGATCCCCAGTGTAATGTTCTGGATCAAATAGATTAAAGTGTCCTCTCTACATGTTATCCATTGCATGCTATTTTTATTTACTAAAGACGAAATCGCTTACCAGAATGTCCATCCTGCATGATATGTCTGCATATTCCTTTGTGTTATGATTATGAAATCGCTAGTCCAGAATTTGAACTTATGCGATCTCCTGTGTATTTCTTTGGAGAAATTATGGATCGAATAACTGAGAATATATGGGCTATATGTTATCCCCTACATGTGGCTTGGTCTTCACTGAACATGAAATGGCTAAACCGATTCCATTTTGGTGTGACCTTCAAAGGATTGATTTGGAATGGTCATAGGTTGAATGGATGAATCCACCATATATGTTACGCACACTGTTTTCCTTTTTATTATTGCTAAAATCAAAATCGCTAAACCAAGTGTCCACCCTGCATGTTATGTATGTATACTCCTTTGTGCGTAATCCCTAATCTAGATTTTGAACCTCTGCGATCCCAATGTAATGTTTGGAATCATTGGGGATCAGATGAGTAAGTGCATCCCTTTTTTTATGACATTGACAATAGATTGTTGTATTCGAGTTGATATGTTACATCCATCTTTGAGCTACGTTACCGTAGTATGGAGTACATGCATCCTTTTTATGGATTTTGAAATAGATTATTGTACCTTGAGTTTTATATTACATCCCTTTTGGAAACGTTACCTCAGTA
The DNA here is from genome assembly GCA_001517045.1 of Pseudotsuga menziesii. NCBI lineage: Eukaryota > Viridiplantae > Streptophyta > Pinopsida > Pinales > Pinaceae > Pseudotsuga > Pseudotsuga menziesii. Next base: position 168,995 of record LPNX010629781.1, read on the forward strand.
TGGGCTGAGTCATAGAACCAATAGAACTCTGTAAGCGTATAGATGGATGGATTCTACAAAATAGTAATCCTTTTAAGAATTCTGAAAAATAACCACCATTTGTAATTTTGGAATACAATAAACTTATAATGGAGTTGTAAATTTTTGAACCGTTGCACGAATCAAAGAACTACATGTGATGGATTGTGTGAGCAGCTTTGTAATACGTTATACATGTTGTCCTTATTTTGCTTGTGTGACCTATGGGAAAATCTTTCAAGGAAAGGTTGCATGATTGATCTTTATAAACACTAGCATTATTGTGTAAACGCTATCTTCTCTTGTGTTGTGTTAAGTGCAAGTTGGCAGTATGTTTATAACTAAGTGGTCGAACATTAGATCATGTTTAGGGAACATGGGAAGGGTTCTAACTTTATTCCTTACCTTAGTGGGTTAGTCACCCAGCTCGGGGGTTACCCTAGGCGGAATAACATACGCCAAATAGGGTCAATGGTTGGGAGCAAAGTCGAAGTCAAGCTTTTAGTCGGATCAGTCTTTTTAATTTAAAAAAGTAAGATTTAAGTGCTAGCTGTTAAAGTTACTAGTTTAATTATTAGAATAAGTAAACTTCATGACATGATTTGTGGCTAATATTTTTCCCCTTTAAATAGTTTGAATATTCAAGGATGGTGTTATTCATGATCGTTGATGAGCTTACCTGGTTAAAGCTAAGTTGTGAATGCAAGGAATGTGTCACAAGGAAAATGGAAAATAGTTTGCATATGATGAAAGTATGGTGGATATCATACAACGTATATATATCCCAATATGCAACTCAATTGCTATAAAGATATATTTTTCATTTTATTCATCAAATTGTAACTACCTAACCCTATTGTTTACTTAACAGCTGCCTCGGGAGTTTCTTGTCCCTTCGCCTATTACTTGTTCCTATAAGAGTGATGAATGCTATAAGACGGTTGTTATGGATTGTATTCAACATAATTAAAGAACACGATGCTTTAGCGTTGTTTCATTCCAAGGGAAATTATGTGACCAAAATATTGTACATGTCATATCTATGTTATTCATGTCTATTGTCTAATATGTGAATTGTGAAGAATCTCCTAATTGCTGTGTGTATAGAATTATTGAAGTGTGGAAACAAATACTTGAATCATCCTGCAAGAGAAGGGTAAGAGAAAGCGTATAAACTCAAGGTAAATATAAATAAACATAAACATTTATGTACCTTGAATATGTTTTCTATGTATTTTGATTGTAAAGAAAGTGGCACTTGAGTGTAACGGAAATAACCTCCTAGTATGCCTTGTTTGCAGTATGAAAACTCTTTATGACTTAAGATGGTTTAGGTTGATTACAGTGTAGCATGCTACCAGTTTAGGATCATATTGGAAATGATAAAGAGATAAGAAGATGTATGTTATAGTAATTATATTTGGTATTCTTTAAGAATGATTATGGTTAAGTAACATCAAAACGAGCTTAATTTAATTGGTATGAGTAAATATCCTTGACAAAAAGAAAATAATTATACTCCACACCCCTTCTAAGAATCTATTCCATTAGGGGGATGTTACAAGATATTTAACCATCTCAATTTCAAATATCTGTAGCAACTCCACAATGATAAAATGGTTGAAGGTTTTACCTCCATCCAAACTTCCAATGGAGTATGTGTTGGTTTCTTTGGTAGGTAAGCATCCAGAAAAGAAGTATGATGTTGGGAAGGCACATAGAGCCAAACTTATACTTGATTTTATACATACTGATGTAGTTGGACATATGCCCACAAACTCCATTAATGACTGTAGGTAGTTCCTCACATTTATTGATGATTGTTCTAGGTACTGCTGGGTCTACTTCATGGAACAAAAATCAAAACTTTTTGAGACTTTTAAAGTTTTTAAGGCTAAGTTTGAGAATAGTGTCAGCAAGAAAATAAAGTCTATAAGATATGATGGAGGATTAGAGTACATCAAAGGAGACTTCCAGGATTTTTGAGAATCACAGGGGATTTGAATGGAACACTTAGTTCCATACACACCAATGCAGAATGGTGTAGCTTAGAGGAAGAACAAATCATTGAAAGAGATGGAAACATGTCTTTTCCATTCTAAACATATACCTCCTTATCTTTGGGCTGAAGCAGTAAATTTTGCTTCGTATTTGTAGAATAGGGTGCCAGTTGGGGACACTCCATTCGAAGCACTACATGGGTATAATCCCAATGTCTCTCACCTAAGAATTTTTGGTTCCAAAGCTTGGGCCAAGATACCACTTGACAAGAGGAAGGCATTTTGTATAGGGGGCCATCCCACAGTAGTGAATGCATTCTGCTAGGATATGTAAAAGATGCAAAATACTACAAATTGATGGAGGTTGCAATCAGAAGATGCTTCATTGAAAGGAGTGTCCAATTCGAAGAAGATCACATTGAGCATGATCTTGTTATTGAGACTGAATCTCAATAGATTCTAGATCCAAATCCAGTATCCATTCCTAATCAGAAACCTAAACCTATATGGGCTCGAAATATTATTGATGCAACTCAAAGTGGTGCTAGAAATCTAGAAGACAGAAGAAGAACAAGGTCCCAGTATCATAATGAGCATGCTGCGCAATCTCTCACATATTCTCTCTCTACATAATGGTGCAGCAAAGTTCTAGGTCGGTGCTGCTTGATGATGGTGAATCATCAGCTACATGGCCCACATAAGCAAAAACTTGATCATTCCCTACCTTCAACATCCAGAAGATACAAATAGAGTCATTAGTTCAGAAGTACATTGAGAGGTCCACAGATGGACCATGATACTGCATAGAGATGCAGATTTGGAGTAGTGTTTTTTCTCAAGTTATTTTTCTAAGGAGGAAACTTCTTTCTTCCAAATATAGCTTGTAGTTTGATATTTATTATAATTTTGAAGGGGGGGGTTTTCCCATGAGGTTTTCTCATGTTTCCTCTGTTATATTTTTATCATTTAAGAAATACGATCTTAGGATATTATTTGAGAGAATAAAATGCACAACAATAAACACAAGAGACAAGAGACACAAAAAATAAAGGAGAAAACCCCATAAAGGAGAAACCATAAAGGAGAAAACCCCATAACTTCCTTGAAGATACCATAAAGGAGAAAACCCCATAACTTCCTCGGAGATAGAATGAGCACCAATGGTCGCAGTAAAACCCAAAGATAGAAAATATGATCTCCACAGTTGTTCTCTCTCTCTCACTTATGCGCCCCAGTGAGTGAGTGTATATGTGATAAATAGAGAGGCTCACTCTCTATTTATATTCTTTCATTCACTTAAAGTCCACTCCAACAAGTCGACCCCACTTAACAATTACTTGCCAGGGATGACATCTCTATCAGAGCCTAATAACCCTAGTGCCCCACAACTGTGGGGACTTTTCCTTCCGTTGAACAAGGAGGGTTAACCTTGACTCAATTGTGGGGACTATTTCCCCAACTTACAATGGAGGGTTAACCTTAATGACTTTACATGACTTGTTTACATTATTGAATCTCCTGATCGGAACATCGAGGAATGATATGACTCAATTACATTACAGATACTTCCCGGAATAAACATCGGGATACAATACATAAGATATAAAAGTGAACACATTTTGGTGTTACAAATACATTAACACTCCCTCTTAACTAAGAAGGTATTCTCTTGACACAATTTATCAACATACGTATTCTTCTCTGTATCATTTGGATCATCATCAAGTCATGTTCATATTCAAGTTATTTCCATCTTCAAGTCATCTTCATATTCAAGTCATCTTCATCTTCAAGTCTGGATCTGGATCATCACTGGATCTGGATCATCACTGGATCTGCATCATCACTGGATCTGGATCATCACTAGATCATCATCACTGGATCTATATCGTCACTAATAGATCATCACTAGGTCATCATCACTGGCGCTATCTCAATTCTAATCATCACAGGAAGTTCTACAGAGCGAGCCCTTTTTCATGCTAGTTGTAGGCCTAGCCTCCATGTAGGTATTTATCTTCTTCAACACTTATATATGACCATATGTCAGAAATACCCACCCAACACTTACATCTAACCATGGGAGGATCAAATCCACCACCATGTCATAAATACATTCCCATCACTCACATCTGACCATGGGAGGAACACATCCAAGAACCATGTCAGAAAGGCCCATCACTTACATCCAACCATAGGAGGAACACGCCCGAGAACCATGTTTGAAAGGCCCAACACTTACATTCACTAGCATGATAGGACACACATACTATCATCTATGAAAAGTCCCAGCACTTACAACCATCAACATGATAGGACACACCTACTATCATATGTGCAAGGGCCCAACACTTACAACCATCACCATGATAGGACACACCTACTATCATCTGTGGAAGGGCCTTGCACTTACATCTGACCATGCGAGGAACCAATCCAACATACATGTTAGAATAGCTCTAAGCTCTAGGATGAGTATTCCTGGTAACTGACCAGGTGCCTCCATTCTCCTAGAGAATGGCCTCTCAGCACTAAGCTGATTATTCCTCGTAACTGACAAGGTGCCTCCATTCTCATAGAGAATGGCCTCTCAGCACTATGATGAGTATTCCTAGTAACTAACTAGGTGCCTCCATTATCATAGAGAATGGCCTCTTAGCACTAAGCTAAGTATTTCTCGTAATTGAACAGGTGCCTCCATTTTCATAGAGAATTGCATCTTAGCACTAAGCTAAGTATTCCTGGTAACTAACCAGGTGCCTCCATTCTCCTAGAGAATGGCCTTCAACACTTATATGTGATCATGTGGGAACACATCCCTCAATCACATCAGAATGGCTCTACACTGATCATGTGGTAACACAACCCATAATCACATCAAAGCATCCTTGCATTTACATCTAACCATGTGAAGCTCATCCTTCCACCATGTCATGAGGGCTCACGGACTCATCACTTCCCCTTGGAAGGAACCTCGATTTGGATAACACCAAGCTTCTCCTTGAAGTACTCAAACTTCACTCTGGCCATTTCTAGCAAAGAATCACATCAGGGCTGATTTCGTCCAAGGATAACTTGCAAGCTTTGACATGACTGATTACATCCGAGGACAACCTACAAGACTGATTACATTTGAGCAACCTATGAGCTTCACCAGGATTTATGCTCAGACAACCTGTCTCATTGGCTATGCTACAAATCCCTCTTTTGAAAGATCTCGATCTGGATCACTACTCCTTTCTACATCATACAAAAAATGAAAGTTATATCAACCAAATCAATTAGTAGTTTTCAAAAGAAACATACTACCACCCAAATAGCAAGTGGCAACATCTTTTACCTCGGCTGTACTCAGTGCCATGTAGGAATGCTTCCTGCTATACCAAGAAGTTCTCTTCCTATCAATGGCATTGTCTGCCCAATTTGAATCGACATAACCCTTCAGATTAATGTTCTGATTCACCTCATAATTGAGCCCATATTCAACTGTACCCTTAAGGTACCTTACTACATGCTTTGCAACCATTAGGTGAACATGTCTTAATGTGTTCATAGCAAAGCAAATATATGGTCTTGTATTCATCAGGTACATCATGGAATAAATCCTCTGATGATACATCATGGCATCAATCGACCCTGATGAAGCAACACTCAATAGCTTCAGGTTCGATGCCATAGGTGTCGTCATGCATTCCATCATCCTTAACCTCTTTAGGATCTCTACTGCATACTTCCCTTGTCCTAGGGAGATTCTGCCACACCTCCATGCTTATAAAGGAGTGCATCATATCCAAGTCCTTCATCTTGAACTCAGCAACAAGTCTTCTTCTTGCAACTTTAATGAGTTCCTCTTTTCTGTCAGGAACAAGTTATCGACATATAAGAGGAGCATCAATGGTCTTCCATCTTCAACCTTGAAGAAAAGGTTGGAATCCTCTTTACTCTCAGTAAATCCTAGAGTCATCAATAAGATATCCATCTTGTTGTACCATGTCAAACCTCAAGATCTTCTACAGTTACTCCCTCTGAAGCGGAGTATTATTGTCCCTCTTCCTTTTGTACTTTATGCATTGAAACATTCTGTACTAGAGTGGCAAGTAGCTTCATCTGCAACTAACATTCTATGTATCCATCTAGGGTCACTAGATACCAAGATCCTCTATCTTGAACCTTTTGAAAAGTTCTTCTTGCACCCATCTGTGAGAATGTCATCCTCTATGGGATTTCATCTTCAACCTTGTAGTAAAGGTTAAGATCTCCATCACTCTAGGTGATCTTCAAGATCCTCATGTATGTGTTATCCAATGGGTATCTTCTGAGCTCATATAGGACTTCTTTAATTTGCAAACATGAGTCTTCCTGTCATGTGTCTTAACATCCAATGGCTGCAAATGTCTCTTCATAGTCTATGCCTTCTTTCCGTGAGAATCCTCGTGCTACGAATCCTACCTTGTATCATAGGATGTTTCCATATACTACATGATGGAACTACAAACTTCCCTTTAGGCCTTGATACTGGATCCTAGACATCAGTCTTCATTTTAGATTATTAGAGTGAATCTTGAACTGTCGTCACTTGTTCTTCGGAACAAGTCTCATCCTTCCTTTCTTGTAGGAGATTGTACATGATATTTCCTACAAGTCAAATGCACTAGTTGTATGATTAGAAACATTTCATAATGCATATTCATAATGGTAAATTCTTATGCATAAAGATATAATCATGCAACTATTTTAACCAATACAACATTCATCCATATCTCACAGAAACTTTCTAGATGCCTTCCATCTCTACTAGGACAATATTGGGATTGTGCACTAATCCAATATGTCAGCAAAGAGGTTTCATTCTATATAATTAGCAATGGAGAGTTGTATAGCACCATGAGCTACTTACACATCACATGCATATTAGTAGTATACTGTAATTAATGCAAACATTCTATCATGCATAACACATCAACTGAATATAAACAAGTGCATAACAAAACAATATCATGAAATGAAAATTAAATACTTATCTTTATTTGTTTCATGGGTAGACTTCTTCTTTCAGATTCATCGTCTTCTTCATTCATAATAATATCATTTCTTAACCAAATGCTCAAAGTGGATAAGAGGCTTTTCAACAACTAAGTTCTTCATATTCCTCATCACTTGAGGTATCTTCTTTGAATAGTGAAATCTTGATCTTCAGTTGCTCCCATCTTATTTTTTCTTTCGGTGTCTTTAGGGAAGACACTTGTGGTATAATGTGATCTATGATTGAATCAACAATGATATTCTTGGCCTTGACAAATTTATTTTTGTGTAAGGCTTTTAGCCTCATCCACCTCTGGTACTGGAACCTCTCTACTTATGTAGGTTTCTAATTAATTTCCTTTAAGAAATAGTGAGATCCTATACTCCCATGATTGGAAGTTATCAGCCTCACCAAGCTTGTCATCAATATGGTGTGATTAGTCATCTTGAAATGAGAACCTCAATTGTAAATGGAAAAATATTAGATCTTATCGATTTGAGGTGTCCATCCTGGTTCCAGAGCTGGTTGATTTATGGTTTGTCAAAGAAACCCTAATTTTAAAAACTTGGAATCTTTCAGATCTGATTGGATAGAAAGATATAACTCTTCAAGGTGAGCTTTCCAATGTACTCCTTTTCTGAAAATAGTGGAGGGAAGCTCCTGGAATAGGAAGCCCTAGTTTACCAATTTCTTCTACAGAAATGTCTGATACTATTTCTGTGGTATCTCTAAAAGTACGACACCTATGTGTCTTACATTTCATACTAAGGTATCCTCATCTATCCTTGTTCCAAAACTATAGTTTTCATCAAAAAAAATTTCGCCAATTGGGACTTATGAGCATTTTCCCAAGGTGATCTGTTTCAGGACTGTTCAACATAGTGAAGTTGTACGTACTTCCCGTGTCATTGTTTCATCTTCAGGGTTTGAAACTTATACCACAGAAACTAAAGTCCATGAGATTTTTTGAACATCTTGAGAACTTTAATTTGGACTTTTGTATCCCAAGATATAGAAATTATCCCTAGGTGTCCTGTTTAGGGATGAATCCTGGAAGAGGCTAGAACCCTAGCTTGGAGGAATCATATATCCTAGAATATATTGAATATGAGGCTGAAGCTTGGATACAGTGTATATCAGTAATTTATCTTCATCTTGTGAAAGTTTTGGCACCTGATACTTCTCCAATATTGAGATATATAAAAACTAGCAAAACTATTTGTTTAAGTATTTTAGGGTTTTTCACGCTCGAGGTCAAACTAGGGTTTGACTTTCCTGAAGTTTAACCCAACCAAAAATATCGACCCAGGTCTCTAAAATTCGATTTTTATGAGGAGATTAATCCTATGCCAAGTGCACTAAAAATTCTTCTTCTGAGAAAAGCCCCAATTTCCCACAGCAAAAACTGAAAATGCTAGGAATCAAATTTTTCTTCGATAAAAAGATGCGCCCTTCAATGGAGAGTTATCCTAGCATCCTTTCACTAATGGACTGTGGAGAGAGACCCAAAAAGTAAGAATCCTTAGCTTCTGTAGCTGCACAGTGTATTTTTCTTAGTTTAGCTTTGATACCATGTTAGATTTTTATCATTTAAGCAATATGATCTTAGGATCTTATCTCCGAGAATAACATGCACATAAATAAACACAAGAGACAAGAGACACAAAGAATTTTCCTTGGGGTAATCATAAAGGAGAAAACCCCACAAAGTACTTAGAGATAGAATGAGAACCAATGGTAGTAGTAAAACCAAAATACAGAAAAGATGATCTCCACAGCTGTTCTCTCTCTCTCTCACTCACTTGAGAGAGCTTCTCCTCTCTGACTCATGCGCCCCAATGAGTGAGTGTATATGTGATAAATAGGGAGGCTCACTCTCTATTTATATTATTTCGTTCACTTAAAGTACACTCCAACAAGTCAGCCCCACTTAACAATTACTTAACAAGGCCGAAATCTCTATGAGAGTCTAATAACCCTAGTACCCCACAACTGTAGGGACTTTGCCCTCCAATCAACAAGGAGGGTTAACCTTGACTCAATTATGGGGACTATTGCTCCGACTTACAATGGAGGGTTAAACTCAATGACTTTACATGACTTGTTTACATTATTGAATTCTCCCGATTGGAACATCGGGGCATGACATGACTCAATTACACTACAAATACTTCCCGAAATAAACATCGGGGTACAATACATAAGATATACAAGTGAATACATTCCAAAGTTACAAATACATTAACATTCTCGGTTGTATTAAGCAACATTTTTTACTATCTTTTATATTGTATTTTGGTGACCTATGGTCTTGTTAAAAGGGCCCATAGTTGTCAAAGTTAGGATTCAGGGGGGGTGTTAGGATTATTAATCCTCCCCTGGTCAAATGTCTATTAGATTAATTTGTCGATACTTGGGAGTTTTTATTACTTAAATGAGTCCACTAGTACTAGTGGTTCCAAATGGCCTAATGGGGCCAAATGTACCTATCACTAGAGTGTGGGGAACACTGTTAAAGGTTAACTACCACTTAATTCATGTGCATGCATCAGTTTGGGTGCCTCCTAAACTAATTCCTACATTTTAGGAGCAACTGGGAGTCCCAACAAAAACCTCCTTCAGTTAGTTGGAGTTGGAACTAGTTAGTCTTAGTTAGCTTCCAGTTACTTTCAATTATATTACAATTAGTTATCTAGTACTAGTTGTGAATGGATAATGCATGGATGCATGTCGAGTAGGATCCTTTTTCCACCTACAACACTCAGTTGCACTGAGTTAACTAGTTAATATTGATTGTATGACTTGTTGGACATCTGGGAGTTGATCTATTAGACTCTGATATTGATTCAGACACCATGAGTTAGCTAGTTAATTAGGTACAGTCACATCGAGTTGGTAGATTCAAATTCCTCCCTAATGGATTCATATTCTTCCTATTTGTAAACTATTGTAACATCGGATTAATTAATGTGAATGATACTGTAAATTCCTGAGCAATACTCATCCGTTTCCTGTGTGGTTTGTTTTGTTCAGTTTGTATCTTCATACTCATTTTTATTGCAAATATTATTCAGAACTAATTTATTGAAGATATAAATGGCACAAAAATTCTAATAGGAAGAATGAATGTTACTCTCCCCACTGAAGTTAAAATCTTAGGGACTAACTTTTTATAAAAAAGAAATACTAAGCCTTGGGACTCACCCTTATAATAGATTTTCTTAAATACACTTGTAAGGCACTTTAATATTTGTCAATCTAAAAATATGATTTACCTTTCACTTTATAATTTAAATAATTTTCCTTTATAAAACCCATATTTATTAATGTAATGGTTTAAAAAAAAACAAGTGTGGTTTCATAATACAATGGGTTTTTTTTCCCTCTCTTTTCTTCTTATTCTCCTTCTTCTTTTTACCGTTTTGATTCTATGACTTGTTTATAAAATGACATGTGGTTTTGATAAACCTTGTGTTTTTATTCTTCTTCTTATTTTTATTATTTTACCTCTTCTATTTTACTTCTTGGTCAAATACCACATTTTTAGGGAAACCCTAGGATAATGGTTAAGAACAAAATTACACAAGGTGTAAATAATGGCCAAGGGCCAGAACGCTCTGATACCAATGTAATATCTGTATCTGGATAATCTTGAAAGATATCTCAATTGAATAGTCCAATAGAAAATAGTTCCATGTTGGATAATTATATAAGAGTAAATA